>JBBPQR010000332.1:0-12658 GCA_038092615.1 Boletus sphaerocystis | reverse complement strand
CTGCCAACCATTACCACCAGTCATTGTGGCTACATCTGCCTCTACTCTGCTTGGTTATAATTTATTAGGGAACCCTTACTTTAAGAACCTCAACAACCAACCAGTGCAAGAATTTGTCCCCATCTTCCACCCTATTGTCCCTATTGAGCAACTAGCTTCTCTTCTGGCACCAAAGCTTGCCACTCCTACCCTCACTCCATGTCTCTGTTTGATTAAATGCACCCATCAACCTAAGTATATCTAACCAAACTCCATAGCTCCCAGTTACAAGTTCCTATTCACTGTTATAGTTCAGGACCTTCACACTACGTTTTCATTTTCTTTCACTCATTGTACTTAACAATATTTTCACTTTCGCAGTCACATGACCTAGTCACATGACTTACCCCTCTTTTGATCACGTGACATTCTGCTCTTCATCATCATGTGACCTCTGCACGTGACCTCTGGTCCAGACCTAGTCCGGACTATCATCTTATCTATGATGTCACGCCTCATGGACACCTTGCTCTTTCCTCATGTCTCTTATCTTTCTCTTCTCACACTAGCCCTCAACCTTTTCGGACTCAGACGACCTACTCTAAAGCACCTTAGTTACATATATAAACCCTCTCCCTACATCGTCTCTCCCCAGTTCTATTCATTTGTTCTACTCTCCCTTGGGGGCCTAGGATACTTGTTACTACTCTTCCACTACCATTGCACTTTGCCACTTCATCCCCGTCAATGAATGCTCCATTTGTTAACTGTTGTCGTACCAATCTCAAACCTTTATCTCGTCGTCCGTGTCGAAGCCAATATTGACAACTACCACCTTTCTGTCACTGTCTTCCTGCTTCAGTGTATCTTTCCAGTTATCTTTCTTTAATCCATTCGACTTCCTATATATCTAGGTTGTCTCATTCTACGTTTCCATCCGGTTTCATTCACACTTTGTCCTTGTAATAAGCTTCGTCACCCTACTAAATACACATAATGTTGAGAAACCCTCTCTTCAAACCTACATGGCTGGACATTTGCAATGCTATGAACTAAATACAGCAAATGTTGCAAACAAGTTTGATGCTCTTCTCACAAAAGCAAATGCAACCTCCTGCTACCCCCACTCCTTCCATCATTCTTTCCACCACCACCTCCATCTCTATCAAGGTAATCACTGAACCAGGCAACTAGGATGGTAATTGTTTCATCTTTTGAAATACCACCAAGGTACCAACAACCCTGGTGGCTTGCCTACCTAGGCTGATTTAAAAAAGGAAGTTGAGAACTTTTTCTAGATTGACATGTTGAAGAAAGAAGCTTACCACTGCCTCATCACCTTTTGGCAGAGCTCAATACCAATAGAAACACTCATGTAATAGTTCAAGCTGCTATGCCAAGATGCCAGCTTTATGGTTACTGACACTAACATGCTCTAACTCTACAAGAAGCACATTAATTTATTTCCAGTTGTCAATTTACAAACCCACTATTAAGGACAAATTGGAAACCTGGTAAATGGAGGTGATTGGGCTGGGTAAAAAGTTTGTGACAATAAGGTTGAAGTGAAGCAAGCAACAACTCTAGCAAGTGGTTGAACTTTGGTTCATTGGGGTAGATATTCAACCAGATAGGGGAGCCCAGGATTGAAGGAAAAAGGCAAGACCAAGTGAATTTAAAAGGTACTTACTCAACTAAGGACAAAATTTCTTCATCATATGATTCTTTTTTTTTTTTACATACTTCTTCTCTAAACTATAACCACTTTTCTATACTAGGGGAGATGGACAGTAAGTTAGATGATGATAACTTACTGAACAATTATGATAGTTTTGATACCATTTCCAATGGAGCATCTCCTTGGAGTGTGGCACTGAAACTAAAAATAATATGCTTAATTCTTCTACTTTAGATAAAAAAAAATCTTTTTGAAATCCTCCCCTATTAACCTTAACCTCAGGACATTCTCTAATGGGGGAGAATTTAATATCTTTATTGATATAACAAATGGATAAAAACAATAGAAAAAGCCCTAATTGACTCAGGTGTAATCTATACCTTTGTGGACAAAAATTAAGTACAGTTACTTGATATACCCACCAAAAAAATATCTCACCCTTGCTTTATTTCTAACATGGATGGATCTGCCTTCTCTTATGAACAAATAACAGATTACATTTCTATTATATTATCATATTAGAGTCACTCTGAAGGAGTTGACACCTTGATTACTAATCTTGGTACTCATCATATTTATCTAGGCTATGGCTGGTTCAAACAGCACAACCCACTCATTAATTGGGTGGACAAAACAATATACTTCTGCCGCTATACACATAACTGCCTCACAATCAATACAGCTGGCCTTGTACATGAGATCTGGAATACCTCTATCCACTCCATTGAGGAAGGACTCACTGAAAAGGTGCCTTCCCAATATCATGAATTCCTTGACATTTTCAGCAAAGAATAATCCAAACACATGCCCACACACAAATGATAAGACTATGCAATTAATCTCAAGTCCAATTTTGTACTATTACACTTAGCTAGGGATGAAGGAAGGACCTAAAAGGTGAAGATGATGGTCTTTCGAAAACTAGTCTAAGGGGATTCCTTAGATGAGGGGGTGTTAGAAGTACTCCAACCAAGGCAATGGATTACTACCATGAAGGTAAGACTTGGTGGTTAATAGCAATAACTATTAAAATGAAGTTATAAGGGAGTGCTCATTCAGAAGTAGAGTAGTGACTTATAGAAGTCCAAGGGTGATGAGGGAAAATGATATATTGGCTAGGAACTTAGGTGGAAGTTCAGATGAGACTAGCATAAGGAAATACATCAGAGTATCTGTATATTTTATATACAAAAGCCAAGATAATGACTAATTAGATGGAAGTGAATGGAAACAGAAAGAATGATTAGTCAGCAGAGTCAAGAACAGAAGGAAAAAGAATGATGCAATGGCATCAGAAAAGAGTAAGAAAAGGTAAGTAAGAAAAGGTAAGAAAGGTACTAAATACATGTCCATTTATAAAGGTTAGCATAGGACGAGTACATATGTCAGTGAGGTCAGTCCTCATCTGAAGATAAAGAAATATAAGAAAAGAAAGAAATATAACATATACCAAAAAATGACTGCATCATTCCTCTTTCCAACACCAAACTGCATGAAGTCCAAAACTTCATAACATCTGAGCAAGAGAAGGGATATGTCTGCCTTTCCAAATCTTCTTGAACTGCACTAGTGTTTTTTATTTCAAAAAAGACAGGCAAAAAATGCCTTGTTATGAACTACCATTATCTAAACAAGAGTATAGTAAAAAACCTATATCCTTCTCCTCTTTTTTTCTCTTATAGATCGCCTCAAGAGTGTTGACAAATTCACTTACCTTGACCTAAGATGGGAATACAACAATATCTGCATTAAGAAAGGCAATGAGTGGAAAGCTATATTTGTAATGCCACTAGGCATCTATGAGCCTATGGTTATGTATTTTGAAATTACACATGATACTGTGACTATGGCATTTAAAGCTAACCCCTAACAACCTAACTATGCAGGCCAGTTACCTTCAGTGGGGTGTGCCTAATTGGGTATGGGCATTTAGATCTATGGAGGACAATACAGTTGATGACTACTAAGGCTAACCTAGATATATACTTTGACTAAGATGGGAGTATAGAAGTGTAAACTCCTACTAATGAGACCAAAAGGTTGAAACCCCTAAGACACATGGTATGCCTAGAAAGAAAACATCTAATCACATAATTGCATCATGTAAAATGTGAATAATCAATGTTTTCACCTATCTAAGCCAAACTCTGTGTTAAAGAGGCTGAGGTTATGTGATCTAGCAAGTCACATGACTTCACCTCATATTACCTTCAGCAGCATTTAGCTTGTCACCTAACTCTTTATCTACATTCCAATAGATGATGAACAACATTTTCAATGACATGTATGCTATTATCATTGTCTATCTAGATGATATGTATATATTTACAAAAAGCAAATCCAATGACAAACACTCAGAGGTTGTTAGGGAAGTTTTCCATAGGTTTTACAAGAATGACCTTTATATAAAATGAGAAAAATGTGCATTTAATGCTAACAAAGTTGATTTTCTAGGCATGACTGTCTCCACCAATAGTGTTGGCATGCAACTGAAAAAGGTCAATGCCATCCTTAAATGGCTGATGCCCACCAAATTAAAACAACTTCAATCTTTCCTCAGACTTTGTAATTATTATTGTCATTTCATTAACAGTTTTAGACTGATCGCCTACCTCCTAAATGATCTCACCAAGAAAATAATTCCTTATACTTTGAGGGGGGCTCAAAAAACAGTTTACAATGGCACCACTATTGGCATTTCCCAACTCCTCAAAAGACATGCACATTGAAACAGATGCTAGCAACATTGCCACTAGTGTGGTATTGCCAGTCCTAGGGGAGGATAACTGTAACGGGACTTGAACTAAAACGAGGAAGACCTAGTTTATAGGTCTGACGAGTGTTTGGATGGAGACGACGGATTGTTGGCGAGTGTCGATGACGATGATGAGAGTGACAGTAAACGTGTTTATTGGTAATGAGATGAGGTAACGACGTAGCATCTGATAACGAGGATGAGACGGCAAAGTGCAAGAGTAGGGAAAGGAGTAGTAAACAAGAGTCCAGGCCCCAAGTGGAGAGTAGACAAGTGAATAGGACTAAGGAAAGACGACGAGAGGGAACGGTATATATATGATACTAGGGGAGTTTAGGGTAGGTCGTCTGAGTCTTAAATACTTGAGGGCCGGTGAGGGAAAGTCAATGATAAGGAGACATGAGGGAAATGCAAGGTAACCATGAAGCGTGACATCATAGATAAGACGAGAGTCTGGACTAGGTCTGGACTCGAGTCACGTGTTGTCCCACGGTCACGTGTGAGGTCACGTGACGGAGAATAGCAGAATGTCACGTGATCCTAAGAGGGGTAAGTCATGTGATTAGGTCATGTGACGGAGAAAGTGAAAACGACTAAGTCCGATAAGATGAAGAAAAGTGAAACTACGCAGCATAAGGTCCTGAACTATAACAATAACTTATGGAACTCATGTGCTTTTCTTTCTCATTCTTTTTCTTCCACTGAATGCAACTACCCCCTCTATAATAAGAAGTTGCTTGCTATTATATGTACTCTTGAGGAGTGGTAACATTATCTTATTGGACAGACTAACTTTGAGATCTGGACAGATCATAAGAATCTTGAGTACTAGAAAAAACCTCAAATGCTCTATGGACAACAAGCTTGCTGGCATAGGCTTCTTCAGGAATTCAACTACATACTTATTTATAAACCTGACAACATAAACAAATATACTGATGCTCTTTCTTAGTGTCCTGATCATAGTGACATAGTAGACAAATTGAATGAAAATATCACAGTCTGTTCAACATCTGTCCTTTATCCTTCCTTCCTATCTATTCCCATTCAACTCACCTCTGCCAATGCCTATGTACCCTTGAAGGGCTCCTCTTTTATTACAGGCTTCAACCTGTATTCCACCACTGATTTTGACATTCCCACCCACAATCAACACCTCATCTCCACCTATGTCAAACTTCAGCTCCCTTTTAGAACATATGGCAGAATTGCACCTTGCTTAGGCCTTTCCTTTAAGCACACAATTGACATCATGGTCAGAGTGATTGACACCGATTATAAAGGAGAAATTGGTGTAATTCTGTTCAACCATTCTGATTTCTCCTTTCATATCTCTAAACATGACTGCATCACATCACTAATTATTGAAAAAATAGAAAACCCCACTTTCACAGAAATATTGACTCTTGATAAGTCCCAATATAATGATAAAGGTTTTAGTTCTACTGGAATTCAAGCCATTTCTTCTACCACTCTTTCTTCAAACTTTGAAACTAAATTATCTATGAAATCTGCTAGGCTAAATATCAATGCTGTCAGCAAATATGAGTATTATGCCACAGACTGTCTTTTCAGAAATTTAAACCACATTATTTTTGTGCTCCCTTCTCCTTATAATGAACTTATTTCCCTTTTTCATGATTCCCCAATTGCTGATCATCCTAGCCATAATTGCACTATTTATTCTATTAAAAAGTTTTATTGATGGCTTGGTGCTGCCAAATACATTGCTTTCTATATAGAACATTACCAGATGTGCTCCCTTATGAAGGGTTCATCAAAGCCATCAGTAGAAAAACTTCTTCCATTACTTGTCCCTTCCTATTCTTGAGAAAACATCTCTATTGACTGTGTTACTGATCTCATACTCTCTAATAGCTTTGATTCTATTGGGGTTGTAGTTAATTGTCTCTCAAAAGAAATCATTCTTTTTCTATGCCTTAAAACCACTTCTTCCTCAGACTTAGCCATTTTATTTAGATATCACATGTGGTGTCTCCATGGACTCCCTAACACTATTCTTTCTGGCAGGGAACCCCAATTCATCTTGAAGTTTACTGAAAAGTTGTGTAAAATTCTCAGTATACAGCAGAAGCTGTTTACAGTATATTATTCCCAAAGAGACAGCCAAATGGAATGGGTCAACAGGATCACTTATCTTCAAGTGTACATTGCCAAACGACAGTATTCTTGAGCTTTGTGGATTAAAATGGCATAGTTTGCTCATAACTCCACTATCATTATGGTCACTGGCACTTCCCCCTTCTCTGTCACATGTAATTATTCCCCTCACATGAGATCAGAGTTCACAATCTCCACTACAACTTCTAGAGGGTAATTCACTAAAACAGTTGGCTGTGTGGATAATGAAATTGCTGCCATACTCCAAAAAACACAGGATTAGATGTTCTACACACAAGAATCCAAATGTTCCCTTACTCCCAATTATTCTATTGGTGATCTTGTCTGGCTCTCCACAGATCAACTTTCTCTTCTATACCCATTTAACACAAAAATTCATTGGCCTTTATTGTATCTCTGCCATGCTCCCTAATGCCCCTCATTCTTCCTTTCACCATATCTATTCATTCCACCATTAACATTTCCTGCATAAAACCCTATAAAGCCCTGCTAGTTATTGAGTGGAACATATTTAAACCCAATGCTATTACTGTGATTGAAGATTGGCATGAGAGATACAAAATGGACTATGTCATTCAATCATATCTTTATTATAGCAAACTACAATATCTTATCTACTGAAAGGGATAAAATGAGGTGGATTGCATCTGGGAACCTGCTATTAACTTAGAATATACATAGGATGCTATCAATGACTTCTATTCTGCACATCCTTCCACACCATATCCTATCTATGGACCTTTTAACTCCAATTTCCATGTCTCTTTTCTTTCCATTTGATTTCTTCTATACAGAATTCACCAACTTAAGACTGGATCTCACAGATGGTGAATGTGGGGTAGTGTTATAGTTTAGAATTTATATGCTATGTTTTCATTTTTTATCTCTGCTTTATACTTAACACTTTTCATTTTCTCCAGTCACATGACATTCTACTTTTCCTCATCATGTGATTTCTGCATGTGACCATGGAAACCATGTGATCTTGAGTCTAGACTCCTATCTTATCTATGACATCACACCATATGAACACTTTGCTTTCTCCTCATGTCTTTTATCTTTCTCCTTCTTATACCAGCCTTAACCATTTAGAACTCAGACAACCTACCCTAAACTCTCCATAATCTCTATATAAGCCCTATTTCATAGTCATCTGTCCCTCAGTCCTATTCACTTGTATTACTCTTCACTTGAGACCTAGTATCTTTGAATACTACTCCTTTCTCTGCTTTGCTGAACTCATCCTTGTCAATGGATGCTTTTTTTGTTTTCCATCTATGCCAGTGTCTTCAACCTTATACTCACCATCACTATCTATATCAACAATAACTACCACTGACTTCTTGTAACAGTATCACTCATCCAGCCTGTCGTTGGGCTAAACTCACTTTAAGGTTTTAGCATTCTGTTTCACTTGCTAATACTTAGTCAAGTGTTTTTAGATTCATTCAGTAAGAATCTTGTGATAGTTCAGGACCTCACGCTACATTTTTACTTTTCTTTTACTCATCATACTTAACATATTTTCACTTTTGCAGTCATGTGACCAAGTCACATGACTTACCAAATTTCTGATCACGTGACATTCCGCTCTTCCTCGTCACATGATCTCTGCATGTGACCATGGAAACCTGACCATGGGAACCACATAACCTTGAGTCCAGACCTAGTCTAGACTTTTGCCTTATCTATGAGGTCATACCACACAAACACCTTGTTTCATACACATGTTCCTTATCTTGCTTCTCTTCTTCTATTTTCCACACCAGCCCTTAACTAATTAGGACTCAGACGACCTACCCTAAATCTCCTTACTTACCTATATAAACTATACCTTTACGTCATCTCTCCCCAGTCCTATTCATCTATCTAACTCTCTCTTGAGGGTCTTGAACTTTTGTTACTACTCCTTTCCTACCCTTGCACTTGCCATCTCATTCTCGTCATCGGATGCTCTTTTACTATAACATTGAAATACCACTTGCGCTCTTCCATGTTACCATCTGTGTTGTTATTGATCCCATCACTCAATGCATCATCTCAATATCCTCACTTGTCAGATCTATTGTCTTAGGTCCTCCTTGCTCATAAAGGTTCCCATCTGGTTTCAATCTGATAGAATAAATAAAACTAACTAAAGAGATTTTTAATCCAAAGAGACCAAAAAGTTTATCCCAAAGTACTTTCAATAGAGGGAGCAGATACTGGGGTCATGATGGATAGTCATAAGAGACTAGATGGAGAAACTGATCTTTAAAAGTATTGGCAAGTATACCACACATTTGTCTTTTGATGGTGATTCATTTTGGTTAATTAGCTTAAGCTATACTAACCCAAGTAATAAATCCATTAATAAAACCCCAGATAGAAAGGAATTGAAGCACTAATTGAATCTATTGAGATCAGATCAGATAGTTGGGTTGTCCCTTAAGAATAGAGATGTAGTTAAGAATAGTATTGTTGACTGTGAAGTTGATAAAGGTAGTAAGAGTAGTCATTTAGAATAAAAGAATATCTACAACTAAAATGTTAAATAGATAAGAAAGATATGAGAATGGTGCATTGCCTACATGGTCTAATCCTGTTTCTGTATCTTGTTCCTATATCCTTGATTGTGTTCTTGGAGATTATCTAGATATCCAATATATGATAATCTAGAAATAAAAGTGGTGAATCTTTCAATTACATCCAAGACTATTTTCTTCCAGGGACCTTCATAAGATTTCTCTATATAATGCATAGGTAAAGGTTTCTAAAAAAAGTTCCCAAACATTCATAAAATAATGCATTGAAGTAATAAAGATTTTTAAATAAGTGTCTAATATATTCAGTTAAAAACATCTCTTTGTGCATATAAAAAGTATAATACATCTATAGTCTCTGGATTACTTCAGGTGTTCATGGCAGCAAAGGTAAAATGAGGTTCAGGCATTTCAAAAATATAGGAAGCAGAAAAGTAAGTATGGTGATAGGGCCAATTGAAAGGAACTGGTGAATTTAAATAAAGTCTACTCCTATAAATGGTGGTGAGTTATTCATTGAAATTTAACCTCCTCAATAGATCCTCTCTTGTCTGCTGAAAGTCCTTGCCAATATAGCATAAACAGCATCTCAATTTGTTTCTGTGACAGCAGTAATCAGTTTCTGAATAGGAATAATATTTTTAAGATGTTTGTCATTTTTGAAAAGTCCTTGAGACTCGCCCATGTTAAAAACACCATTTGCTTTGTTGAGATTAGAGTTTATAATATTACTTAATGAGTTCGTAAAGCTTTATATTTTATTCTATCTAAAAGGAAAATGCCATTACTTTGAAGAAGATGTTAAAATAATAAGGGGAAAAAGATCTTGATAGAAGATTTCAAATTCTTAACCATGGATTTGGATGGTTGATGTCTTATTGTAAGCATAAACTAGGAATGTCTATCCAGCTCCCTTAAGATATTGAGCTACTATCTCATTAAAGTATCAAAAACTATTGATGAGGTAATTGTGGACCCAGTATTGGCCTAGATGTGTCTCTTTTGTCCAAAAATAAAAAAGGATTGCCTATTGAGTGGAATATTCCACTTTTCTAAGATTGGAAACTGAAATCTAGTGCTGCATCAAAACTGGAGGAACCAGTTTTATTACTTTAATTTCTAGCAATACTTCTACTGGCATGTATATATTGTGCTGGTTCTGAAGTGATAATATGGATAAGGATAGATGGAAGATAAAGTGCTTCCTATCAATGTTTTAGATTTCTATGCATAACCTAGGTAGAGACAAGTGAAAACCTAAAGAGTGAAGATAATGGTCTCCCAAAATGACAGTTTAAAGGGGATTTTTTAAATAGAAGGGTTGGAGGTTTTGCCAATAAGACAAACTTGGGGGTTAATGACAGTAGTTATATCATTTAGATGATGAGAAACTATATATTCCCCTCTCTTCAGGCCTATGATGTTATAATCCCTCTATTTTTCCCCTATTTTTCCTGACTTGCTATGGCCACTTTCTTTACTAACCCCCATCTTAAACCACAACCACCATAGCTCATCTACAAAGTCCACTAGAAGCCTGCTCTAACAAATCACATAACTAGCATACAGACCAACAGATCTTATCTGAAGGCTATATCGGATCATAGTTGCATGTCACACAGCCTTCTTAATCTCCACTCATAGCCTCATACAGCTTGCACAGCATTTGGCATAGCCTTACTAGCATAACCTTGCACCATCGATCAAGGGTATATCCTTATATAGGTACTATATAGTTCTAGTACACCAAATATGTACACACAAGCAGGATAGTATATAAGGCTCACTGCTACTCCAGAGAACCCTAGTCTTGTTCTCTTGAAATTCTCTCAACTGAATTCATACCTTCAGTATAAAGCTCTTAGCTTGGCTAGCAAAATGCTTGCTTCATTGGTAAGTGGTTGCCTGTTTCATATGATGTTAGTGCCCAGATGCTCCTTCATTTTCTAAAGCCCAGGTAAATATATAGGCTTTAGTTAAAGAATTAAAAGAGTGTTATTGGAAATTTTCTCCTTCATTGAATCCAGAGAACTGTTATTGTGAAAAATTGAAGGTAAGTCTAGACAAGAAAGAGTTCACTAGGCATCTGTAAGATTTTGAATGTCCTTTGGTTTGAACTGGAAGTGTTGAGTAATGTAATGGGCTATGAACTCAGAAGCACTCTATAACCTAGGATAGCAATGATAGGTGTATGAATAATTGGCTAAAGTGAGGCTTAATGAAGACTGAGATAAGAAGGACAAGGAGAAGGATAGAGATGGAGACAGTAATGATATAAAGCATATAAGAGCCCTTTGACAGAGGGCAAGACTAGCGAAGATAAAGAGAAGAGTGGTATTCACTAAGCTAATACAAGGTCTTTGATTAAGGGAGGAGTACCGAAATGAACAAGACCAAGGTACAACAAAAAAAGAGAAAGGGTTTATAGTATATAGTGTCCAGTGATGACCTTAGGGCAGGCAGGTGAGTGTGAAATAGTTTAGGGCAAGTATAGAACAAAGAATATTCTGAAAAGAAAGAAGCAACATATAAGAGAAAACATATAGAAGATGTAACCTCAAGGTATGACATTAGAATGTCATCATTATCTAAGCCCATTGGTTGAGTGACCTTCCCATAGTCACATGCACTAGGTCATCTGACTTTGAAAAGAGAATAATTTTAAATAAATGATGCTCAGAAATTATTAGAATGTGAGTGAAGGTAGTGTAGAGTGAAGTAAGAGTGTATGGTGATAATTATAACAGATGATTGGAAGAGAAGGAGGAGAGGGAGGGAGGATAAGATCTAGTAACTATGAAGTGCTTGAACTCATTGATTAGAGAGTCAATGAACAGTAGTGTAGGAATGTGAAGATATAGAAGAGGATAATTTAGATCTTGAAAGTCTATAAGGAGATTCTGGAAGGTGCAAGGAAACTGATTGATATGAAGAAGGAAAAGGGTAGTTTTATTCATGAATGAGCTAATAAAGTTTAAAAGGGTTACAATAATCCCTTAGTCTTCAAGATGTAGTTCTCAAAACAATAACATGGCATTATGACACTTATGTATTTGAGCATGATGTTATCAGTCATCTTTTAGTAAGTAACATAATGCTCATCAGTGATGGGTGCTATGCTTTAACCCTATCTTATTATGTAACTTACATAACTCTGGGCACTATAAAGAGGAGAAATACCACCCAGCTAAGCCTGCTTCATCATGAAGCCCATTTTTGCCTCTGCTAGAGTTCATATTCTCTTTCTCTCTAAATCTGGCCTTTCTACTAGGAAAATATCCTCCCAAACTGGTCTAAGGAAGTCCATTGTAGCCAGGATTATCAAAGGGATTCATCCAGGAAGGGAAAAAATCAAATTAGGTCCTTCTTTCAAGTTTTTTTCTACTGATAAAAGAAGAATTGTCTTTAGCATTACCACTGGCAAGGTTGAAAATGCTATCCAGGCAATCCATCTTATCAATTCTACCCTCTCCTGTCTCTTCCCAAACCATTTGCAATGTGCTAAAGTCTGCATCTCTAAAGACTATAGTCAAGAAAAGAAAATCACTCTTGTCTGTAAAGGATAGGAAACATAGGCTGGAC
>JBBPQR010000331.1:0-12677 GCA_038092615.1 Boletus sphaerocystis | reverse complement strand
TAAGGCTCGTTGCCACTCCAGAGAACCTCAGTCTTGTTCTCTTGGAGTTTCCCCAACTTCATACCAGTCTAAGGCTTACACTTGACTAGCAAGCACCTGCTCCATTGGTAAGGGGTTGGTTGTTTCAGATATATAGCCTCTCTTGTAGATGATAAGTCTTATTTTATGTGGCATCAACATTTCGGCCACACCTCTAAAAATGCTTTGTGCCATGTGCATACCTACTTATTTGGTGTTTCTTCTATAACATCTCCTTTCTCTAACTCCCCTTGTAAAGGTTGTTCTCTAGGAAAGATGTTGGATCGCTCATTTCATACCTCTAACAAGTGAACTTCTCATCCACTTGCTTTGGTGCACATTGACCTTATGGGTCCTTTTCCAATTGAACCTTGCTCTCATGCCAGGTTTGTCCTCACTTTTATTGATGATTACTCTGGGTATGCCTTACTTTCCTTTTTGCAGGCCAAGTCGGATTGTTTGTCTAACTTCTATAACATGGTCTCTTGGACTGAAATCTTCACTGGTCCCACACTCACCTCCATATGTTCGGATCATGGGGGGGAATTCATGAGTCATGAGTTTCAGACATTCCTCACTTCCCAAGGTGTCACTCATCAGACTTCAGTCCCTCACACACCTCAGCAAAACAGTAGAGCTGAGAGATTTAATAGAACCATTATAGGAAATGCAGAGGCTATGCATCAGCATGCTTGCCTTCCTAAAGCATTTTGGCAAGATACTGTAGAGATATCAGTACATTTGTACAATAGACAACCCATGTGTTGTCATGATTGGAAAACTCCCATAGAAATATTCAATGGAAAGAAACCTAATGCATAATACTTTAGAGTGTTTGGATGTTGAGTATATGTTTTCATTCCTCCAGAACAAAGGCAAAACAAACTATCTCCCAAATCTGAGGAAATGACATTCATAGGGTATGAACCTAACTCAAAAGGATGGTGCTTTTGATCAAAGCAAAAGCACAGAGTTGTCATTGCTACTAATGCCACATTTGATGAAAACAATTTTCCCCACTGTTCTAGAGACCAAGTCGATGGACCTGTCCCTATTTCTATCAACAAAAAAAGAACAAATGATGACATTTAGGATCAAATAGACCCTGAACCTCCCACACATCATGTAAACATACCAACTGCAATCCCTCATGGTAATTCTCCTGATCCAAATCAATGGATACCTCCACAAACACCACCAATATCTGCATCTCCACTTTATTTCAGTTCTGAATCAAGTCCAAGTCCTCCACTTCTGAGGATGCTCTTTATACCAACATGTACTGGTGTAAGGAGACCTAAACCAGACACAGGACACAGAAGTGATATTGAGGATTATCATCAGCATAAAAGATTCCTAGTTTCAGATTCACCTTTGGTCTGTCATTTACAAAAGGCTATTTACAGTCTTAAACAAGCAGCCCTTCAATGAAATAAACTACTTCATCTAAACCTTGTTTCTTTTGAATTCAAGAGATGTACCTCCAATTCAGGAGTTTATGTTAAGTTCATTGAAAAGACATTATTCTTATTATAATTTACATTGATGATGCTCTATTTCTTGATAGCAACAAAGTGCAGGTTCTTTCCCACAATAAGAAATTCATGCAGAAATGGGAATCAAGAGATTTTGACAAAGCCAAAGAATATCTGGAAATGTGTATTACCAGAGATAGATCTAAACAATCTCTTATCCTTGATCAAAACAAATATGCTTCCAAAGTTGTCAAGTGTTTCAATCAAGAAAACTGTAAAGAAACAAATGTTCCTCTACCTACCAGATATATTCCAAGACCAAATGAAGGTAAAGAGAATCCATCTCTACATACTCATTATCAATTGATTATTGGATCCTTGCTTTACATTATGCTTGGAACAAGACCAGACACTGCATATGCTGTTATCAAAATGTCTCAATATTCTTCTAATCCATCAGAAGAACATTTTCAGAGAGTGATACAAATAGTTTGCTACTTATTGCATTCTGAGACCTTATATATCAAATATATAGCGACAGGTAACAACTCTGGTCTCATTGCTTATTCTGATACAGATTGGGCAGGAGATGTTGAAACTTCTCATTCAACGCCCGGATATACCATGTTCCTTGCAAATGGAATAGTCTCTTGGCTTTCCAGATGACAAAAACACATCAGACTTTCATCTACTGAAGCTGAATACTATGGAATGACAGAATGTGCTCAACAAATACAGTGGATACATAACCTCTTTGGAGAGATTAAAATTCCACTAGAGTGCATACCTATGTGTGTGGATAATCAAGGAGCAATCTTTCTTGCCTTCAATCTAGCATAAGAAGGAAGAACAAAACATGTTCACATTTCATAACACTATATTTATGAAGCTGTTGAACATGGTGAAATTGAACTATATTATGTTGACACCAATTCACAATTCACAGATATCTTTACCAAAAACTTAGGAAAGATAAAATTCCTAGAGGGTAGAAAATAGTTAATTCTTCTTTCATTCCCAACATGAACAGTGAGGAGGAGTGTTGAAGTTATAAGTGAGTCACAAATGAGTCATGCTTATCCTAATCGTGACTCATATGTGAGTCACACCTAGTCCTTATTTTAATGGCTAGAGAATGTTAACCTAATATATGACTCATCACTTATTATTTCTTATCATAACCATGTGATCTTATCTATCACATGAGGCACTTACACTATTCAAATTAGTCATAATGATACAATAAAATCATATCATTCTTACTCATCATTTGAGTCTTTATTTCCATTGGATAGTGTCTTTACCATAGATAAGAGCATTATATGCTATTCACTAGAATACCATGGAACATTCCATAGATGTACATAGATACAAACATCTCTCTATGTATTTAAAAGAGCCCTTATGGTTCATCTAATCTTAACAAGTTATCTTTAATTTGTTCCATCTGCTCTCTCAAGCAAGACACTTGGTTCTACCAATGTTACACCTATCCCAAGTGAGTGTTCCCATTTGAGACTTCTTTTTACTCCTCTATCCCTTGCATAACACTTTGAGGTACATATTGTACTTCGAAAGACCCTCAATGCACATGTGCTGGTTGTGTATATGAAGAACCTTGGTGAAATAATCCTTCTGATCTCCAGTGTGCTTAATAATAAGATACTCCTGCCTGTTGATTGCATCTTCAAGTAAACAATAAAGAAGGAATGCCAACCAGATGTGCTCAGATAAAAGAGTAAATCCAAAGGATCAATTGATCAGAGGTTCATTGGCCTTAGCAATTGAGATGTTATAAAAGTTGGCACAGGCCATAGCAGAAGTCCTTTGATGAATTGAATTGGTTATCTAATAGTGACTGATGAAAACACACATACCAGTTATCCATCAAGTTCCTCCACATTTCAATAACTTGCCACTTGATGAATTGATGCTCACCGATTTGGATTATATCAGGGATTCCTCCATAGTAAGTACACTTGCCCTTGAAGATCTTGTAGTTATGATGATAGTTAATCTCGCATGCAATTTGGGGTAATCATCCCTCATGATCAACATGTGGTTGATGGTGGAAAAACTCACCTTTGCATGACAGATGAACCAAGTAGATGGGCAATAGTCCATTAGACAGAGTGTACAGCATACATGCTCATTGCTGGGCATGCATCATATGCATACCCTTGAGTGTTCATGGACAGGATGGTGCCAAGCAGTGTTGATTAGGTGAATAGAGCATTTGTACTGCTATGAAGTTGTAAGTAGTACTCGGCAGTTAGTGGAGGAGTCAATAATGAAGAACTTACTAAAACCATGGGGTATACCATGGTTATGAAAGATTGAGAGAGGTGAATTGAGGAGAAAGGTGACTTTGGTGCTGTGCCACACTAGATCCTTGAATGTTGACTAGCATTCAATGATTGTACTGATGGAGAGGCCACATGCATGCAAAAGGAAAGATTGAACAGAATATGGAAGAACGTCAGGAGTTGTAGCAATCAAATGGTCAGAAGATTAAATGAGTAGAATGTCATTCTTAATCATGGCAGCACTTGCAACAAATAGTAAAAGTTGGTTCAAAGAGATGGATTGTAGGATGGATTGACAATAACCAATGTGGAAAGGGTTGCTAGGTCCATGTGGTAGGATTAGAATGAGATATGGAGTGAATTGGTATGATGGCATAGCAAAAGAGTAAATGGTGGGATGGTGGAATGGTGGAACGGCAGATGCTATGATAGTTTGTGACACATGGCTTCATTAGCAGGATTGGGGTGGAGCTCAATCTATACATATCATGCTTCGTCTGCTAGAGAAAGGAGAGAAAGAGTGGGTTGATAGGTTACATAGGTACAGTGGTATGGTAGTGGATGATAAAGAAGGGTAGGGCAAAAAACCATAGGTTTTTCCAGTCTAAAATTGGGCTCGAACTGTCAGGCAAAGTGAGCTGTGGTTTTCAGAAAGAAGGAGTGAGCAACACAGCAAGCAAAGCTTGGAACCCCAACAGTAGGAGTGGTGACTTACGGGTATCCTTATCTGACAGGAGGATGTAATGATGTAGGTTGTTGAGAATATCTGGTTGGTGCTGAAGGAAAGGTGCCAGAATGATGGCATGATAGCATAAGTATAGAGTGAAAGAGTCGCTTGACCATCTTCCCATTGTTTTGACGACATCAAAGGGTACTCCTTTTAGGAGGTAGAAAAGGGTGCCTTTTATGTGTAGGCTGTGACTCTTGAGATCAGGAATGCCAGGGTTGTTTTTGGTGATGGCATCGACTCATTTGAGTACCTCTTTCTTGAAGAGGGGGCTTATGCCACTTGTTGGATGCTTCCACGAGAAAAGGTGTGCATTGTTGGAGTTAGCATTTATACGTAGGTGTCTGTCAAGAGCACTTTTGGGGTCCAGCCTCAAGTTTTCATTGTGAGGTGCACAAAAGGCATCTTCTCCATTGACAGACAGTTTGGTAGATGATATGGTGAATTTTAGTACCAGGAGGTTTTTGTGGTTATGGAGTTCTGCTCTTGTGATATGTTTGGAGGGATGGAATTTAGATATAAAGGGGACTGTGAATTTGCCTAGATGGGCTAAGCAAAAGAAAGCACAGATGAGACAGACAAAAATTGCCATGTCTCACAGGTCATTAGGGTCTGTTGCTAGGCTGAATGTTGCAAGGATGGCGACTGTGAAGGGGGCTTGTTTGGGCTGTTTGGAGGAGGCTGGGGCTAGCCTTGAGGTGCCTTCTAGTAGGGCTCTGTATTTGTTATCTTTGATAGTCCATTCTAACCTATGTAGTAGGTGCCAAACTTTGATGGCAGCAGCATAGTTGGCCACTGTGGACTCTGAGTACACTCCTGTGCAACTCAAAAGGAAAGCAGCAAAGGTATTGGTGGAGATGGGAGCATATTGCTTGCCTGGGATATTGTTGAGATCATAGTAGATGTGGTAGATGAGGAGACCAGTTCCGTAAAGTTCCTTGGTCATCTCTGACCAGGATGCGCCAATGACATTGATGATGTATTCAATTTCCTTGTCAGTGAGAGGTTTTACTATGTTCACTGTTGTGGATCTAGAGGATGAGTTTGCAGGAAGCCACATCATGAGCCATTGTCTGGCTAGACAGTGGGGACATAGTTGTGAGGGGGCAGGTGTGAGGTTGGGTTTGTAGGGTCGAGGCTTTGTGTGTTGCCCTTCCATTGGAGGAAGTAGGCAGTTGAATTTGGACTAGGAAGAGTTAGAGAAGATGGTGGGAGTTTTGGATGAGGCCATTGATGGTATATCAGTTAGTGGCGATAGTTTTGGTGAGTATTTGTTCAAGTTTAAGGTGGCTAATGAATTTAGCTGCTGGGGCTGAGTAGTGCCCTTGGGTAAGGGCTCTAACTTCGTTGGAAGTGAGGGGATCAGCAGAGTCAACGAGGAAGTCTTGAAGGTGCTAAGGTATGGGAAGAGGTGGTAAAGATTGGTTTGAGAGACCATAAATGTCTCTTGATGGGTTGTCAGCCAGGTTGCATTTGCTGGGGGTAAAGATAGGGAGAACGCTGCAGATGTGAGAATCAGCTGTGAGGAGGAAAGAGTGGATTCTTTTGAAGATTATGTTGATGTCTTTGTTGTAGTGTCTGCCGATGTGCCAACTCTTGATAATGCTGATGTTATCCCCATAAACGACAACATATTGTTGTTGTTGTAGGAGCCATGATACTACAATGACGAGGAACTCAAAGCTGATGGCTTCAGTCCATGCAATGTTGCATTTGCCATTGAGGGTTTGCCAGCCTGGGATGAGTCTCCAAGCTCACCACCATCTGTTGATAACAATCACGATGCCGATACCAGAGCTAGCATCTGAAAATGCTTGTACATAGGTGAAAAGTGCATCATGGGGAGTGCATGGGGAGGAGTGGGAAAGATCTGCAATTGGGCATGAGCAATCCTCGCTGAATTCCTGAGTGGAGCCATCTATATTTGTTGTACCTTTGAACCACAGCTGGCTGCCTGTTTGTTGCATGCCATGTTTGGCAATCTTGTGGTGGAACATGTTGCAGGTGAGATTGTATTCCATGCAATGGATAAGTCAGATGCAGAAGAAGATGTGGTCGTCTACCCATTTGTCTAGTGGGCCAATGCACTGGTGTCTGAAAAGTTCAGCTGCTACATCAGCTACATGACCGTATGCCCTTGCTGATGGGGTGGTGCCGAATGCTGTGCAGGTGTCTATACAGCCATGAGTTTATGATGTACGTACTATGGTGGCAGACCTTTGCAATGGGTACAGAGGTATGGTGCGGTAAGCTTCCACTACATCTCAGGTCATGGCTTCAGACCTGAGGGGGAGGGTGGTGGCGAGGTGGAGAATGATGAAGAAGGTGCCCCAGGTGGCAGGGAAATTAGTAGCTGATATGAAAGAATTAATTGAAGGGGAGTTAAAGGGGGAGGGATTGAGCAGGAAAGAGAAATTCTGTATTAGTCTGAATTTGCCCAGATGACTGGCTTTGGGAATCATGGACAAGGGAGAAGATTGGAATGGGCTGACAAGGGAGTGGATGGTGTCTAGGGGATAGGGACCTAAATATCTACCTTTTGTGATTTCTTTCTGAAGTAATGCATAAAACTCATCTCGGAACGTATTGATAGATGGAGAATTTTGTGGTGATTGAATACATGTGATATTAGAGAAATCTAAACTAAAGCCATGATAAAGTCCTGCAGGTACAATACTAAAATGATGAAAGATGTTGGCCATGCAGAGGGCGTGTTCTTAAACATCGGGTTTATAGGAAGTTAGCACCATGTCTCCTCTGTGCATGAGGGCAAGTTTGAGTTCCATGTGTTGCGGACCCGCATTCGGAGCAGGTATGAGCATGGGAGTGGTGTTGTGAGCAGCCCCCAGTGTGCTGCCATCTGGTGCAGAGTTGTTGGTCAGTGAACTTGACATACAATTTGTAGTTGACACATTTAGCATATGTGTCATGTTTGCTGTCCCAAGTTTTCTCTTGGGTGTAGTAGATGACTAGGGTGATGTGGGGGTGGTGGCTGAGGCAAACGGCGCAGACATGGAGGGATTTGTCCTGGGTGGTTTTCTCAGTGGGCCAAAAGGATTTAAGATATTTGTGAGTGTGTTCAGACTGTTCAGGAGAAAGAGGAGGGGGGCACTTGGATGTGCTGAACTGTCATTTGTGAAACGACTGGGGGGCAGCAGAGAAAGAGGTTGGATGGGACAAGTTCTGGTGGGATGTGGCATTTAGCTTGGTGAATGTGGCCATCAGCTGCTCTTTGGCCTGTTTGAAGGAAAGGGTGTGTGGGGTGAAGTGTGACCCAGTGTGCAGTTTAGGGTCTGGGGTGATGGCATGAAGTCAATGGTGAAGACACAAAGCTGTTGGCAAAGAGGCGTGAAGTCAGAGTGGGTGATGTGAAGCTGATGGCGTGTAGCCATGTGAATGTGGGATGGGGAGTGAATCCCATTGGCATTGAGCCGTAAGGTTGTGGTGTGAAGCCAAGAAAGAAAGAGGGGTTGGCGTGAAGCCAAGAAGGGGTTTGGTGGTATAGAAAGTGAAACCGGATGAGGACCTTTAAGAACAAGGAGAGCCTAATACAATAGGCGCGACGAGAGACTCAATAACGACAACACGTTGGTTAATGGGATCGATAACAACGTAGAGGTAGACGTGGAATAGCGCGAGTGGTATTTCAATGTAGTAATAAAAGAGCATCCAATGACAGGGATGAATCAGCAAGTGCAAGGGTAGGAAGGAGTATGAAAAGAGTAGTAGACAAAGTGTCCAAGGCCCCCAAGGGAGAGTTAGACAAGTGAATAGGACTGGGAAGAGATGACGCAGAGGTACGGTTTATATATGTAAGTAAGGTGCTTTAGGGTAGGTCATCTGAGTCCGAAAGGGTTAAGGGCCGGTGGGTGAAAGGAGAGATAAGGAAAGCGTGAGGTGTCCATGAGGCATGACATCATAGATAGAGCGAAGGTCTAGACTTGGTCTGGACTTGAGTCATGTGAGTTCTCACGGTCACGTGCAGAGATCACGTGACTTGGAAGAGCAGAATGTCACGTGATTTGAAAGGGGTAAGTCATGTGACTAGGTCACGTGACTGGGAAAGTGAAAACGTTTAAGTACAATTGAATGAAAAAAAGGTGAAACACAGCGTATAAGATCCCGAACTATAACACTACCCCCCATTCACCAGCTTCAAGGTCTAGCCTTGAGTTGGTGAATTCTGAATAGGAGGGACCGAACAGAAAGAAGAGAGACGTAAATTGTTCTTCGGAGATCCTGCGGATAGGACATGGAGCTGTGGGATGAGCTGTGTGAAAGTCGTTTATGGCGTCTTGGGCATGTTTGAGATTTACGGCGGGTTCCCAGGTATGATCTACCTCGTCCCATCCTTTCCAATGGATGAGGTACTGCAATTTTCCGCGGTAAAGGCGTGATTGGACGATATAGTCCATTTCATATTCTTCATGACGATCTTCTGTCACGGTAACAGCATCGGGTTTGTATACGTTTTGCCCGACTAGCAGGACTTTACATGGTTTTACGTGGGAAATGTTAACAGTTGGATGAATAGATACAGAGGAGGGAAGGACAAGGGTGACGGCATTAGGGAGAACGGTGGAGATACGGTAGGGGCCAATGAATTTTTGTGTTAATTTACGAGCGGGATAGGGGAGAGAGAGATGATCCATGGAGAGCCATACAAGATCACCAATGGAATATGTGGGAGATGAGGAACATTTGGATTCTTGTGCGTGTGACATCCGGTCGCGTGTTTTCTGAAGCGTTTCTCTGATCTGGTCATGGGATCGTCCGAGGTTTTTGCGAATGACCCCCCAGGGGTTTTAGTGGATGTCATGGGTTCTGATCCCATGCGAGGCGCGTAGTTGCGTGTGACTGAGAATGGCGAGGTACCGGTTGCCGTTGTAATAGCGTTGTTATGAGTGAATTGAGCCATCTTTAGCATAGATGCCCAAGAATCCTGGTTTTTTGCCACGTAGGCCCGCAAGTATGCGAGGATCTCTTGATTAACTCGTTCCGTTTGTCCGTCCGTCTGGGGATGGTATGCCGTTGACAGTTTTTGCTGTATGCCCAAGACTTTGCACAACTCTCTGGTAAACTCCGAGATGAATTGTGGTCCTCTGTCAGATAGAATAGTGTTAGGAAGTCCGTGAAGACACCATACATGGTCTCTAAATAAAGAAGCTAAGTCCGAAGAAGAAGTAGTTTTCATACATGGAAAAAGAACAATTTCTTTGGAAAAATGATTGATGATGACCCCGATAGAATTGAAACCACTAGAAAGGGGAAGTCCAGTTACAAAGTCAATGGAAATATCCTCCCATGGGTGGGAAGTGACGGGGAGAGGAAGAAGTTTTTCTGCTGGTGGCTTTGACGAACCCTTCGTGAAAAAGCACACCTGGCAGTGTTCGATGTAGAATAGTTGACGGTTTGCTAGAGCTCATCCTTAAAAATTTGGAGATAGAGATCCCCATCCATCCTGCCATCAATCTTGGTGGCAAATTTTAACTCCCTTCCAAGTCATACAGCCCCACATCATCACAGAACCACCACCAAACTTGACAGTTTCTCCTACCAATCTATCACTAAGCCCCTCACCTGACCTTTTCCATGCCCATTTGCATCCATCTAACCCTAGGCAATTGATTTTGATCTCATCAGACCATACTACCTGCTTCCAATCATCCATAGTCCAAATTCCTATAGGCATAGGCAAAGTCTAAACAGGCCTTGTGATGCTTGGCTGAGAGTAGAGGATGTTTACAACCTTCATGTCAGACTTTTTCAAGTGGAGACAAATGGTATTGGGATAGAGAGGTTGATTGATGATTTCAGAGAGTGTTTTGGTCATCTGGACAGCATTCTCAGCCTTCTGAGATGTGATGAGATGAATGGCATAATGAATGCTAAAGGAGGAAAGCTTGGATGGACGGCCTCCAATAGACTTTTGCAAATCAGAATGCTCTTTGGAACAAAGTCTGGAGATGGTAGCAGTGCTGACATCAGTGGAGGATGAGATAGAGTGAACTGAGTGGCCAGCATCAAGTTAAGAAAGTATAGTGTTTTTCTGGGTAATGAAGAGGGATCTCATGATGATAATGGTTGAGAATCAAGAAGTGTGGGAACTATTTTTAAACTCAGACATTATACTTATATGTTTATGTTTATTTGTAGTGCCAAACAACAGCAACTATTCTATCATTTGAATAGGTGTATACTGTCTATCTCAAAAGTACAAAAAGTGTTACAATAATATATATTCTTTAAAATAATCATATCTTCTCACCCTGTTGGCCAAATCACGTGCTCCAGGGACTGTTCGGTAGCCAAGGGTATATACCTCCCATGCTTCCACTATAGCTAAGTGTAATACCCACACTATCAAATGTTATTTTACCTACACTACAAAAGTATCAAAATTGTAACGCTTTTTGGAGTCACTGTAAAAAAATTTGATTTTCTTTTCTCATAGTATTTAAAACTAAAAAATGAAGTACAGTGGCTCAAATAAGTGTCCTAATGTTGGGCCATTTTAGAAAGACTTTATATTTGCAAGAGAACTAAAATATATCAGCTTTGAGCCTTGCAGAGTCATAAATAGCCCTAACTCCTACCCTGAAGATGAGCCCTTAGGCATGTGATTTGGTTACCATGGCACTGAGATATCCATATTATAATGTTATGTCATTGGGACACTTATTTGAGTGTAATATTACTAATCATCTCTTAGTAAATAACCTAATATTCTGATGGGTGCTATGCTTCAACCCTGACTTATTATGTAACTTACATCACCCTGGGCACTATAAAGAGCAGAAATACCATCCAGCTAAACCTACTTCACTATGAAGCCTATTTCTGCCTTTGCTAGAGCCTATAACCTTTTTCTCTCTGAATCTGACCTTTCTGCTAAGAAAATATCCTCCCAAACTGGTCTGGGGAAGTCCATTGTGGCCAGGAGTATCAAAGAGATTCATCCAGGCAGGGGAAAACATCAAATTAGGCCATTCTTCCAAGCTTTCTCCTACTGATAAAAGAAGAATTGTTTCTAGTATTACCACTGACAAGGTTGAAAATGCTGTCCAGGCAACCCATCTCATCAATTCTACCCTCTCCTCTCCTGTATCTTAAACCATTTGCAATATGCTAAAGTCAGCATCTCTAAAGGCTGTAGTCAAGAAAAAAAAACCACTCTTGTCTGTGAAGCATAGAAAACATAGGCTAGACTTTGCTCTCAAGCATCAACACTGGACTGTGGAGGACTGGACTAGGATCATTTGGTCAGATGAGACCAAGATCAACAGGATTGGGTCAGATGAAATGAAGTATATATGGAAAGTGGCAGGAAAACCTTTGCAAGAGGAGGTTCTTTGATGGTTTAAGGATGCATGGGCTGGAATGGAGTGGGAATCCTTGCAGAGGTGGAAGGAAGGATGAATAATGAGCAGTATAACTCCATTTTGGAGGATAATCTGCTTCCTACTATGGAAAATTCTGGGATCTCTGAAGAGAGCATTATCTTTCAACAAGATAATGAACCCAAGCATACCTCACAAGTCTGACATGATACAGTCACTGGCTTGATACAACACAGCCACAAGCCTGACATGACATGGCCAGTAGCTTGACATGACACAACCACTGGCTTGACACAACACAGCCACAAGCCTGACATGACATGGCCAGTAGCTTGACATGACACAACCACTGGCTTGACACAACATAGCCACAAGCCTGACATAACATGGCCAGTGGCTTGACATGACATAACCACTAGCTTGACACAACACAGCCATAAGCTTGACATGACATGGCCAGTGGCTTGACATTGCATAGCCACTGGCTTGATACAACCTAGCCACAAGCCTGACATTGCATAGCCACTGGCTTGATACAACCTAGCCACAAGCCTGACATTGCATAGCCACTGGCTTGATACAACACAGCCACAAGCCTGACATTGCATAGCCACTGGCTTGATACAACACAGCCACAAGCCTGACATTGCATAGCCACTGGCTTGATACAACACAGCCACAAGCCTGACATGACACAGCCACTGGCTTGACACTTTGACTTGACACAACATAGCCACTGGCTTGACACTTTGACTTGACACAACATAGCCACTGGCTTGACACTTTGACTTGACACAACATAGCCACTGGC
>JBBPQR010000330.1:0-12678 GCA_038092615.1 Boletus sphaerocystis | reverse complement strand
GATGGCAAAGTGTAATGGTAGGAGAAGGAGTAGTAAACAAAAGTCCAGGCCCCAAGCGGAGAGTAGACAAGTGAATAGGACTAAGGGAAAGACGACGGGAGGGAACGGTATATATATGATACTAAGGGAGTTTAGGGTAGGTCGTCTGAGTCCTAAATACTTGAGGGCCGGTGAGGGAAAGTTAATGATAAGGAAACATGAGGGAAACGCAAGGTAGCCATGAGGCGTGACATCATAGATAAGACGAGAGTCTGGACCAGGTCTAGACTTGAGTCACGTATTGTCTCACGGTCATGTGTGAGGTCACGTGACGAAGAAGAGCGGAATGTCACGTGATCTGAAAAGGGGTAAGTCAGGTGACTTGGTCACGTGGCTTCGAAAGTGAAAGTTGTTAAGTATGATTAGGTGAAGAAAATGAAAAGCGTAGCGTATGGGTCCTGAACTATAACACTCGCTTGTCCCTATCCGGGCCAAGCGTAACATTGAACCTGCAAGTCTTGCTTGTATGTTTTGATTTTTTCCAGTTTGAATGATGAAACCGGATGGAAACCTTAGACAAGTACAACTGGGAAAACATGTTGGATGAGGGAAACAGTGACAAGGAGCCGATGTTCTTCAAGGTCAGCGAAGATGGTGATAGCAACATATATATTGGCAATGAGGATAAACATAGTAAGAATGTGTAGCATCCAGTAACGAGGATGACTTGGCAAATGCAGAGTAAGAGGAGTGGTATTGAAATGTCCAAGGCCCCCAAGGGAGAGTTAGACAGATGAATAGGACTAAGGGACAGATGACGTAGAGATACGGTTTATATATGTAAGTAAGGGGCTTTAGGGTAGGTCGTCTGAGTCCTAATTGATTGAGGGCGGGTGTGAGAGATAGAAGAAAAGAAGAGAGATAAGGAACATGCAAAACCAGCAAGGTGTCCATGTGGCATGACCTCATAGATAAGGCAAGAGTCTGAACTAGGTCTGGACTTGGGGTCATATGGTTCCCACAGTCACATGCAGAGATCACGTGATGAGGGAGAGCAGAATGTCACGTGATCAGGAAAGGGGTAAGTCATGTGATCAGAAAAGGGGTAAGTCATGTGACTGCAAAAGTGAAAAATATGTTAAGTACGATGGTAGAAAGAAAAGTAAAAACATAGTGTGAGGTTCTGAACTATAACAAATGGTATACAATACTAATGTACATTGATTTCATAGGAAGCCTCTTATTGCTGAGATCTCCACACTATGTCAGCATTTGCAATTATTCCATCGGGTGAGTGCTGTCACAAGATCTTGTTAGATTGCTAATATCACTATTGTCAGGTGGATTACTTGAAATAGGCTAGTGATAACAAGTTTGAATCAATGCTTCCAAAGGACTGACAAACTCAGAAAGACAAAATGCAACCTGCATGTCAAAGTCAGCTTGATGCGCATCTTCAACCCACTTTCCAAAAGTACTCTGATGAGCACTTTTGTGCTGCTGTGGTTGAATGGCTGATAGATGCAGATTAGGTAAGTCAACTCTACCTACATGTTCTTTAAGCTAATTTCTTATCAGCTGATTTGTGCTCTTGAGCACAAGTCTTTCAAAAAAATGATTGATGTTACGACACAAGCAAATAATGGAGTGAAGATCCCAAGTCAGAAGTATACACACATATTGGTCATTGACTTGTTCAAAGACCACATAATCAAACTATTGTATGATCACAACTACTGGTAAGTAATTGCGTGGCTACATGTTAATTGTACTCAGGCTAACAGGCATGCTAGAGCGAGTCTGTCAAAGGACAAATTAATCTAACATGTGACGCATGGCAAGCATCCAATATGGATGCATACTTTGCAGTCACAGGTTCTTGGATACAAGAACACCCTTCAGGCATTTGGGAGTTAAAAACCGCTCTTCTTGGCTTCACATAAATGAATAGTATGCATAATAGGATTCAATTGGGATAGGCCCTATACAAGGTCATCCAGCAGCTCAGGATTGTACACAAGGTAATGATTTGCTGTCTTGAATCTTGGCATTTGAACTACATACAGTAACTACCTCCACAAATTGGGGATGTTACATGCAACAATGCTATCAATATAGACAGAATGGTGTTTGAATTTGTGAAACAAATTGAGCAGGAAATGGGCAAGCCCTGGAATGTAAGCAAGCAGCATGTTCAGTATAGGTTCATATATCATTCTATTTGGCATCACACTAATATAGATATAAAGCTGTCTTGCTCATATTGTTAATCTGACAACATAGACTTTTCTTCATGCTCATAGTGATTCCAGAGTGTATGACCCCCAGAATCCTAATATGGATCTCATTATGGAGCAGAGAGGTCAACATGACAAAATAGGAGTCATTCAATCAATTTGCATCAAGGTGCTTAGTGTCACATTTAATCATACTAGGTTAGGTGCTAATGCTGCCTTTCAGGAGCAATCATCAGCCAAATGGAAGCAATTGTTTTGGATGATCCAACAATAAGACAAACCTGATCACCCAGTATGGCAACATCTATTGCAACTCATTCTCGACATGCCGGTTAGGTGGTCATCAACATATCTGATGCTTAACTGTGCAGAAAAACTCAAGGATGTAAGTTCAAGTCTCCCTTTTCATTGCCATGAGTACTATTGATATGAACTTTTGAATTGATATGTTCATACACAAAATAGCAGGTGCTGAGAAAGATCATGAGAAATGTCTCAAGCTGCTCAATCTCCAACTGACAGACATAAAATGGATTTGTGTCAAATTGTTACTTGGGCTACTCAGTAAGGCTGAATATGCTCAACAATTGTTCTTCTCTGACTGTGGCCCTACTGTCCATCTTGCACTCCTAGCTCTTGAATCATTACACAAGGCATGGTATACACAAAGCACCAAGGTGGAATATGTTAATTTCTGACCAGCACTCAAAGCAGGGATCAACAAGGTAGCTACCTATTATGAGAAGACTACAGACTGTGATGCATATATAATGGCAATGTGTACATTGTGGTTCTCATATTTATTAGTTAGCCTAAAGTGACCTAATGCTCATAATCATTTATAGTGCCTGACCCCATACAGCAAAATCGCATCAGTCTGGCAAAAGCCTGGCTGTTCTAACACAGACCTGCCAGCACAACAGATGTTATAGGACGATAGGACGATCTCTACGGTCGAGCATACTATACGCTTTGGACTCACTTCATCGGACAGATCTTATCTTATCTTATCGGGTCACGTGACCAGATCACGTGACTACGCACGGACTCACTATTATCTTATCTATAGGAGATCATGTGACCGATGACATCATCGAGGCCTGGAGTCGCCTAGGCTATGACATCACCTATGATGTTATGCCTCATGGTATCAGTCTGGACCCTTATCTCCTTATCTATGACATCATCCCTATTTATATAGATACACACGCCTACCCTAGAGTATAGGAAGCCTCCCCTAAACCCGATCCCTTACATATATAAACCGTAGTACCACCTGTACTTTTCCTCAGTTCTAACCACTTTGTATCTTGCCCAACTGGCCCACATCCCTGGTTGCCTGAGGTACCACAGTGGAAGGTTCTACCTTCATCCTTTACCAGCTCAGACTACCAAGCACGCCGTTACATCGCTCCTCGCCACTTCTGCCTATCCGCTGTGCGGCTCTGGGCATTGCCTCGTCGCTAAGTGGTATCTCCCGTTACAACAGAGCACAGTCTGGTAGCCAGAAGACCAAGTCTAAGCCAGAACACCCTGTCAGTAGCAGGTTGCCCTTTCTGTCACCAGGCAATCATTCTAGCTGTCATATATAAACCTGTTACAACTAGCAGTACATCAATTAGCCTGTCAGTCCTAGTTCATTTTGCCTGTTACAACTAGCAGTACGTCAATTAGCCTGTCAGTCCTAGTTCATTTCGCCTGTTGCCAGGCCAATCACCAGTCTTGTGCCATTGAAGAAAGCACCAATCAGAATCAACATTGAGCAACCTATATAGTACAACCTGTAGATAGCATTAATGTACACCAAATTGTACATCACAGTCAGGATCAATCTTCTGGCTTAGTGAGGCTTTCTACCTCATCCTCATCCTCAGACTTGAATACCTGAATGTCAGCCCTAGCTACCATCAGTATGTCATTCTTGTCAGATGAACCAGACCAAGATTGGTTTCCTTTATTCCTAACTGAGTCTCTATGAATCAAGGTATCAATCTGCAAGAGAATTACTTGCTATTTCTATGAAGTCAGTTTGCATGTTGACATTGAATATATCTGTACTGCAGTGGATCACTTCTGGTCAAACAGGTTCTTGCCATGTTTCACTACTTGACCTTGGCTATTGCCCTCTCCATTGTTGTCCTTTTTGCTCTTGGCATTCTTGCCAGTCTGAAACAGGTCAAGAGCACATTTAAGCTGATTTCATTCATTTGTTAGTGATTTCGTTCAACAATCCAATAATGTCCTTAAGCTTACCAAAGCTATGCACAAGGCAAGTGCTCCAGAAGGCTTGCTATAAGTCTGAAATTCTTTCCCAACATAGTAGATATGATAGAATAAGATGCTGGTGATGAGAGGGGCCTCCCAAGCTCCCTTGAGGTTCTGATGGAGATATTGTAGTTTAGATATGAGAACAAGTTGCCTTCATTCACTTTTGGGTCATGATAAATTAAAGGATAAATTGGTTTGTAATTGCTATCATGGATGTATGGAATAAGAGACTTTGCAAATGAAGCTTGAACATCCAGACTGGGATTCTTGTGGTACTCAGGCCCTTGGAACAAGTGCTCTAGGCATTTGATGCCATGTTTGCCAATATTGCTGCACCAAGTGTTGAATCTATAATATGCTTGTTGAAAGTGATGGCACATTGTTGTATAATGAGATTCTGTCTCAATTGATTGAATACAAGGTTAACACTCACAAGCTTTTTTATCACAGGATAGTCTGTCACATCGAGCTGATGTTTTTCAAACATCAGATTCCAGAGTTCTTGAAGTATCATCATGAGATCTGGGTTTTTGTTTGTCCCAAAAGGATCAGACAAAGTGCTAGCCTAGTCGATGACCATACAGATGAGTTCTTCCCACACAGCCTTTGCTCTTACATTATCTCTGAATGGGAGATCACTAACTTTTAGATCCTTCAGAGCCTTTGCTTTCACCTTTGAGAGAGTGCCCACTGGCATGCCAACAGCCTGGTTGACATTCATCATGGCCACCTTCAAGCCCATCTGTGAAAGATAACATGGCATATGTATTTCAGGACAGTGAAGGCTTAGAAGTAGATGTAGTGGACTTAGATAGTGATTTTATTGTGTCAAGTTTTGAGTAGATGATCTCAAGAAGAATATTTCTTGCTATACTACAGATGCTAACCTAACCTGGCCTAAGCTGAGGCTTAAGCTGGGCTGGGCCCTGGGCCCTAAAAAGCCATCAATGAGGGCTTAGGCTTCCCTTTTGCCAGGCTTAAGCCCTCAAGAGCCAAGCCGAAGCTGGGGCTTTTAGGCTGGGTCAGGCCGGAACATCACTATTTATATGTGGCTGAGAGAAGATTACTGTCACTCGTGTGCCATTCCCAATTATTAACAGGTTTGTAATATGATCCACATACTAATACTGTATCATCTAATATACTGATTAATATTCAAAGCTACTGAAGGATTTTCAACATCCAACAGAGCTACAGTGACAAATGTTAGCACTCAGCTATCTGTACAAATACAAGAGCATCAGAAGGAGACATCATAGTTTAGGCTCAACCAGCATCAGCCATTGACCCTTGCCAATACATCTAACATAAAGTGAAAAGTCTCTATGATGAAAAAAAACAAAATTGTCTTGAGGAGCTTGATATTGACCTTGTTATGCTTGGCCTTTACAAGGACAAGTGAAGATCTGATAGGTGAAGATGATGGTCTTCCAAGAGGTTGAGTCAAAGGGGATTCCTTAGATGAAAATGTTGGAGGTTTTCCAACTAAGGCGACAGGCCACTACCACAAAGGTAAGGCTTGGAGATTGATGACAGTAGCTGTCAAGACAAGGTTAAAACAACAGCACCCACTCAGAAGTAGAGTGACAACTTAGAGAAGTCCAGAAGACAAAGGGAGGAAAAATGATGTATTGAGGCTAGAACTCAGGTGGAAGTTCAGATAAGACTAGTGTACCAAATACATGCATGTATCTAGGGTTTATATACAAGGGCCAAGAGGAGAATGACTAATTAGATGGAAGGGAATGAAAACAGAGAGAATGATTAGTTAGTGGAGGTAAAGATAGGAACAAAAGAATGATGTGATGGCATCAGCAAAGAATAAGCAAGAATGAGTAAGCATAAGTGGGAAGGATACTTGACAGGACCCTAATAGCCAATTATAAGTCCAAGGTAGATGGTTAGCATAGAGAGAGTACAGATGACAATGAGGTTGGTCCTCATCTGAAGAGAAACAAGTACAGGAGAAGAAGAACAAAAAAAGAAATGTAACAGACCTATCTCTTTGAATTCATTCACAATGAGATTATAATGGACAATGGGCCAACCTAAAAAGGGTTTGTTATTGTAAATGTGACCAGCATACTTTAACTAACTCTAAATTTACTACTAGTGTAACTTTTTATTAACAAGGATCATGCTCAAGACCAATGAATCAAGTGACTACATGCTAGATGCAATTGTTATGAAGGTGAAAGGTTTATATGCAAATTCACCAACTCACATGATAGTCATATGTATCTCAAGAAACTTTAGATGAGATGTTTTCTTAGTATATAATGTTTTCTACTATGTGCCACATCATGATCATCTAATATTCCATAGCAATACTGTACAGATTAGTGTTATCAAGAGTGCCACAGTTATTCTACTGCTCAACAATACTTATATACACAACACTAATGTTGCTGGTGTTATTGCTAACCTCAAACAAAACTATGGCATATCTGACAAGAATGTCAAGGGTAACTTGTTGTCTTTATGAGTTTATACATATGAGGACTACATTGTATGTTGACACCTCTATCTCTAAGTCTGTCTTGCTTATTGCTAACTTGTGTTATAGTTCAGGACCTTCACGCTATGTTTTCTCTCTTCTTTTGATTATCATACTTAACTATATTTTCACTTTTACAGTCATATGACTCTGATCACATGACTTACCTCTTTTCGATCATGTGACATTCCGCTTTTCCTCATCACGTGATCACTGCACATGACCATAGGAACCACGTGACCTCGAGCCCAGACCCAGTCTAGACTCTCATGTTATCTATGAGGTCATGCCACACAGACACCTTGCTGGTTTCGCATGTTCCTTATCTCTCTTCTTTTCTTCTTTCTCTCACACCGGCCCTCAATCCTTTTGGACTCAGACAACCTACCTTAAAGCACCTTACTTACATATATAAACTGTACCTCTACATCGTCTTTCCCCAGTCCTATTCATCTGTCTAACTCTCCCTTGGGGGCCTTGGACTTACTGTTTACTACTCCTTTCCTACCCTTGCACTTTGCTACCTTATCCTTGTCATTGGATGCTCTTTACCTACGACATTGAAATACCATTAGCTCTCTTCCACATATATCTCCATGTCATTATCAACACCCATGCTCAACGTGTTGTCTCTATAAGACCACTCGTTAGGCCTATCGTATTAGGTCCTCCTCGCTCTTGAAGGTCTCCATCCAGTTTCATCTGAATAGGACTACTAAGAAGCCCAACCCCACTACATTGCCCTTCCCAGTTTTTTCATGTGCACTCACTTCTTGAACCGTTTCAAACACCGTCAAGAAGTAGCAGCCTTTGAATTCTTTTCTCTCAATTGCCAACCTACTCCGCCTCCTGCCAACTACCTCTTGTGGGAGAACCCAGACGACATCGACCCTAACAACTCCACTCTGGATCCATTCAACTTCACTCCTCACCCCACGCCCCTCCTCTTGACGCTCAAACCCAAGCAAGTTCAGGCGCCAGAACCCGCCCGCATTCGCACTCCCTCTCCTGCCTCCACAGTTGAGCTCACTCCTGCCCGCTGCCAGTGACAGCCTCGCATCAAAAAAGCTAGGCATCCAAAATACAGTCGTCTACTGAGAGCAGTCCCCGGAGAGGTTCGCATACTTCGACCCCACTCCCTCCTGCGTCGCCCATTCTGACTTCCCCTATAATCTCTTCCCCCTCCATCACCGCCTCCTCACCTAGAATGTCAGATGTTACCCCAGACGGACCAACATGGCGTGATGTCATCAACGCCATGAACGCTATGCAAGAAATGCTCTGCACCTCCATCGCTGCCCAAACCACTCCCACTCCTCCTCCACCTCCTCGTCACATTGACACCAACGGTGAGCCTCTATCCCCGCTATTTGACGATCCGCCTCTAGTGTATCAAAGGGCCGGACTACCGGCAAAACTCATTGCTGAACCAGGCACTTGGGATGGCAACCGCAATACCTTCCAGTCTTGGTGGGTAAGAATAGAAATCTGGGTTCAGTGCCATGATGGCCTAGATAATCAACAACGGGCCGCCGCCATACTTCTTCACATAAACGGAAAAGCAGAAAACTTTGCCTGCATCACAATGGAGAAATACGCGTCACAAGGAGCCACCATCACCACATCCACTTTAATGTGGCCCTCATGGGACACCCTTAAAAAGGAAATAGAGAGCTTCTTCCAAATTGATGTGTTGGAGCAAGAAGCGTACATCAAGTTGGTTGTGCTCAAACAAGGCAATCTCCTGGTGGAGATTTTCACACAACAGTTCAAGTTTCTCTGTAAAGACGCGGACTTAGCCGTCACTGATTCTGCCACGTTGTGTCTATACAAAGAATGGTTGGATTACCAGATCTACTTCCAACTGTCGATGTGCAATCCAGCCATCAAAGACACACTTGTCAAGTGGCAACTAGAGGCCGACAAGATCAGCAAAACTTTCACCACCATGCGCCTGAAAAGGCAAAATCTCCCAATCAAACTTCAGGACGAGCCCCGATTTACCAAAGTCAGTATGCAGCCCGGTTGAAGGGGCACCAATGGACACACGCGCTGTCCAATCTACTACCAAAATGCGCAAATGTTATAACTGCGAAGAGGTTGGGCACCTCTCTCACAACTGTAAGAAACCCCGCCACGCCCATGGTTGCCCTGTCTTCGACCCGACTATGGGTAAAACTCGTTATATCCTGCCATGTTCCAATGCTCAACAAATAGAGCTAGCTCCGGCAACCAACATTACCACCATCCCCTCTGACACCACGCCTTCTTCCTCATCAGCCCCGCCATGGCAAAATGATGAAGCAAAGGCTTTTTACTTTGATATGTTCACCACACAGGTTCAGCAGCTAGCTGCCGAAGAACTTAAGGGAAAAGGCAAGGCCGAGTGAACCTGGGAGGTGTTCATTTGGCTACGGACAAATTTTCTTTTGCTTATGATTCTACTTCTTCTTCTCACAATCAGTTCGCAGTCTTAGGGGAGATAGACAGTGGGTTGGTTGATGGTAACTCATCGAACTTTGTAGTATCATCTAGTTCTTCTTTGCCTTCTAAAGGAGCATCTCACTTGAGCGTGGTGCCAGAAGTAAAACACAGCATGTTTAATTCTCCTCAAAAAATAAAAAATACTTCTATTAAATCTTTTTCTTCTTTAAAATCCTCCCCTGCTAACCTTAACCTCAAAATCATCCCCGATGGCAACGAATTTGAATTTGCCACCAATATCTATTACAAAAACAACCACAAATGGCAAAAAACAATGGAAAAAGCTTTACTCGACTCTGGTGCCTGCCAGACTTTTGTAGACAAAAAATGGGTATAGTCACTCAGTATCCCAACTAAAAAATTATCCCTTCCTCGTTCTATCTCTAATGCTGATGGCTCGACGTCATCACACGGTAACATCACTGATTACGTCTCCTTAGTCTTATCATATCAGGGACACTCAGAAGGCATCAACGCCTTGGTCACTAATCTAGGAACTTATAAAATTTATTTAGGTTACAACTGGTTTAAACACCACAACCCCCTCATTGACTGGGTTGAAAAAACAATAAACTTCTGCCGCTGCACTTGTAACTGTGTTACGATCAATGCAGCAAACCTTGTCCACAGCATTTGGAATGCCTCCATATGATCAATCAAGGAGGGCCTCGCTGAAAAGGTACCTTCCCAATATCATGAATTCCTTGACATTTTCAGCAAAAACGAATCACAATGGATGCTGGTCCGAAAACCATGGGACCATGCCATTGATCTCAAACCTGACTTTGTTCCCAAAAAAGGTCAGGTAATCACTCTTTCCAATACTGAACTCGAAGAAGTGCATAACTTTATAGCTTCCGAGCAAGAGAAAGGTTATATACACCCTTCCAAATCTCCTCAAACCGCACCAGTCTTCTTTATTCCCAAAAAGACAGGCGAAAAATGCCTTGTTATGGACTATCATTACTTAAACGAGGGTACAGTAAAAAATTCTTATCCTCTTCCCCTCATTTCAGCACTCGTCAATCACCTTAAAGGTGCAGACAAATTCACCTGCCTCAACCTTAGCTGGGGATACAACAATGTCTGTATCAAAGAAGGCAATGAGTGGAAAGCTGCGTTTGTAACACCGCTCAAGGCTTATGAGCCCGTCGTAATGTATTTTGGCATGACTAACAGTCCGCCTACCTTTCAACAGATGATGAACGACATCTTCAACGATATGTATGCCGTTGTCATTGTCTATCTAGATGACATGTGTATTTATACAAAAAACAAATCCGACAACGAACACTCCGAGGTCATAAAGGAAGTTCTCCTTAGACTTCGCAAGAATGATCTTTACGCAAAACCTGAAAAATGCATATTTAATGCTGACAAAGTTGACTTTTTAGGCATGACAGTATCAGCCAACAGTGTCGGCATGCAACCAAAAAAAGTCGACGCCATCCTTGATTGGCCAGCACCTACCAAATTAAAACAACTCCAGTCCTTCCTTGGACTATGTAATTATTACCAACATTTTATTAACGGTTTTGGGCAGATCGCCCGCCCCCTCAATGACCTCACTAAGAAAAATGTCCCATATGTCTGGGGGGTGACTCAGCAAACAGCATTTGACACGCTCAAGAAACAATTCACCACCGCACCACTCTTGGCTTTTCCCAACTCCTCAAAAGACATGCATGTTGAAACCGATGCCAGTGATATTGCCACCAGAGCAGTGTTATCAGTTTTAGGGGAGGATAAGTTATGGCGCCTCTGCGCATTTCTTTCTCATTCATTTTCTTCAGCTGAATGCAATTACCCAGTCTATGACAAGGAATTGCTCGCCATCATACGCCCTCTTGAGGAGTGGCATCATTATCTCATTGGACAGGCTAATTTCGAGATTTGGACAGATCATAAAAATCTCAAATACTGGAAAAAGCCACAAACGCTTTCTGGTCACCAGACGTGATGGCACGAACTCTTACAGGAGTTCAACTACATGCTCATTTACAAACCTGGTAACACAAATGGATGTGCCGATGCTCTATCCCAACGACCAGATCACAGTGATGCCGTCGATAAATTAAATGAGAACATCACCGTTTTTACTTCTGATGTTCTCCGTTTCTCTTCTTTATCTATTCCTGTTGAACTTACTTCTCCCGATGCCCGCTTACCCTCGAAGAGCTCCTCCTCCGCTGCAGGCTTCGACCTGTGCTCCACCATTGATCTTGACATTCCTGCCTACAATCAAAAACTTATCCCCACCCATGTCAAGATTCAACTCCCAATTGGCACCTATGGGAGAATTGCACCACGATCAGGCCTCACCTTCAAGCACAAAATCGACGTCATGGCTGGAGTCATTGATGCCAATTATAGGGGAGAAATTGGTGTAATTCTCTTTAACCATTCTGACTCCTCCTTCCACGTCTCCAAATTTGACCGCATTGCGCAACTAATTATTGAAAAAATAGAAAACCCAACATCATCAGAATCAAAGACTCTTGATGAGTCAGAATGAAACGACAAAGGGTTTGGATCCACTGGAGTTTAAGCCATTTCCTCCACGTCTCTCGCTCCGAACTTCGAAACTAAATTATGCATAAAATCTTTTAGGCTGAACATTGACGCAGTCAATGAATACGAATACTACACAACAGACAGACACTTCAGAAATTCGAACAGCATTGTTTTCGTGCCCCCTTCTATTTGCAACGAACTTATCTCTATCTTTCATGATTCTCCAATCGCTGGCCATCCTGGTTGCGACCATACCATTGTTTCAATTCGAAAGTTTTATTGGTGGCCTGAAACCGGATGGAACCTTGAACAAGTACAACCTAACAAATAGGGTGTACGTGTGATCTGATTGAAACGACTGTTGACGTAGTGGTGTCGTATACGACGACTAGGACGATAGTTGAATTGCAAGTGGGAATGGAGACGTAAAAGTAACGGAGCATCCGATAACGGGGATGAGACGGCAGAGGGAAGATATGAAAGAAGAGTGGTAAACAAATGTCCAGGCCCCAAGGGAGAGTAGACAAGTGAATAGGACTGGGGAAAGACGACAAGAGGGTACGGTATATATATGATATTAAGGTGCGTTAGGGTAGGTCGTCTGAGTCCTAAATACTTGAGGGCCGGTGTGAGAATGAAAGAGATAAGGGAACATGAGGGAAATGCAAGGTAATCGTGAGGCGTGACATCATAGATAAG
>JBBPQR010000329.1:0-12680 GCA_038092615.1 Boletus sphaerocystis | reverse complement strand
CCCCATGGCGGCCTTGCCTTTCTTTCCGCGTGTCAGACGGCGATGGGCGACGAGAATCTCTCCGATGAAGCCATCCATATCGCAGCGGGAATGTTGTCCGCGGGGTATGGAAGTGTCGTTGGTACGATGTGGTCGATCAATGACAAGATCGCGCCGGATGTGGCAAAGTACGTTTACGAGCAACTATTTCGGAACGGCACAATACCGGATTATCGTGAGGCTGCACGAGCATTGCACGTGGCTGTTGGACGACTTCAGGACAACAATGTATCATTTGAACATTGGCTTCCGTTTATACATGTAGGCCTCTGAACTGCTTGGTGCAGTCTTTCATGCCTCGTCGTTTTTACTCGGATTCCTTAGTGTAGTCCCCCATATCCAGTAGTATTACGTAAGTACATTTAGTTGGAGTATAATTGACAAATAACGAATCAGCTCTGCAACACAATGTCGATGCAGATTTTCGGAGAAGAGGTAATCCGTCTCGAGTACGCAAGTGTTGAAGCGCGATGCTGACCGCGCCATTACAAGGCAACTGAAGAAAAGGCAGAAAATGCGCGCCTCTCCTCTTTTGTTGGCGCCCTCGCCGTCGGTGACCTCGTCAAGTCTACCCTTGGGCCGAAAGGAATGAACAAGATCCTGCAATCCGCGTCGACAGGGGACGTCAGTGTGACCAACGACGGTGCCACGATTCTCAAATCTATCCAACTCGACAACGCAGCAGCCAAGATCCTCGTCAACATCTCCAAAGTCCAAGACGACGAGATTGGGGACGGGACGACATCTGTTTGTGTTCTAGCTTCGGAATTGTTGAGAGAGGCAGAAAAGTTGATTGCGATGAAAATCCATCCCCAAACAATCATCGAGGGGTACCGGCTCGCGAGCAAGGCAGCTTTGGACGCGTTAGAAGAGGCGGCGGTCGATCACGCGTATGTCTCCTTGTCGAATACATACTTTTGATGTCTCATGATTTCTTACCTTGCCCAGATCCGATGCTGTGCAGTTCCGTCAAGACTTGCTCAACATTGCTAGGACGACCCTATCATCCAAAGTGCTCTCGCAGGACAAGGATTACTTTGCAAACCTCGCCGTCGATGCCGTCCTTCGGCTAAAGGTAGAAACTGTCACTGCATACTACCTTGTGCTTGGCCTGAAGGCGATCCTACTAGGGCTCGACAGATCTTGAGCACATTCAGATCATCAAAAAAGTCGGCGGAAAGCTGACTGATTCGTATCTTGACGAAGGTGGGCACACTGGATAATATATATGAACGATATCTCCGAACGATATCACAGGCTTCATTCTCGATAAATCAATTGCAGTAAATTCACCGAAGCGAATGGAGAACGTCAATATCTTGATTGCCAACACTTGTGAGTAATTCATTTCATGGAATCTACCTATGCTGATGTACAACACGTTGCAAGCCATGGATACCGACAAGATCAAGGTCTTTGGTGCACGTGTAAAGGTAGACTCTACCGGTAAACTGGCCGAGCTCGAACGCGCGGAACGAGAAAAGATGAAAGCAAAAGTTGAAGCCATTGCGACCCACGGCATCAATTGTTTTGTCAACCGGCAACTGATATACAATTACCCCGAGTCTCTGCTTGCGGAGAAGGGGATCATGGTCATTGAGCACGCCGATTTCGAGGGCGTGGAGCGTCTATCACTTGTGACTGGCGGTGAGATTGCAAGTACGTTCGATCGGCCCGATCTCGTGAAACTCGGGAGGTGCGCGTTAATTGAAGAAATCATCATTGGGGAGGACAAGGTAATAATAAGATGAGCATATACTATCTCCTTTTCTAATCAATGGATGTAGCTCATCAAATTCTCTGGCGTTGCCGCTGGCGAAGCATGCACCGTTGTCTTGCGCGGTTCCACAAACCAGATGGTCGATGAAGCTGAACGCTCCTTGCACGACGCACTCTCAGTCCTGTCACAAACAGTGAAGGAGACCCGGGTCGTCCTTGGCGGCGGATGTTCCGAGATGTTGATGAGCTGCGCCGTCGACGAGGCGGCCCGAAAGGTGAAGGGCAAAAAAGCGATCGCAGCTGAGGCGTTTGGGCGGGCACTGAGGCAAATCCCAACCATCTTGGCTGATAACGCTGGGTACGACTCGAGCGATCTTGTAGCGCGGTTGCGTGCGGCGCATTATGAGGGACAATCGGGCGCAGGGCTTGGTATGTGGTGTTTCGCGGCGTTCGTTTCCTTTTCTTTGGTTGATCTATATGTATGTCAGACATGAACGAGGGTACGATCGGCTCGATGGAGACGCTAGGTATCACGGAGAGTTACAAGCTGAAGCGGCAGGTTGTTCTCAGTGCTACGGAGGCTGCAGAGATGATCATACGGTTTGTGGTAACTTGTTTTTCTCCTACAATCGTCTGCTCATTTGATCGTAGGGTGGACGACATTCTTCGTGCGACCCCTCGAAAGCGGGAAGCAGTATAAACAGAAGTTACTCACGATCGCTTGTCGACATTGTTAATAGATATATTTTTCATGGTTTAACCAACCACAATGGCTGTCATATCCGGTGTCTGGGGATCACTTGGCAGCGATATGAAACCTCATTGAATAGTAATATGCAAATTGTCAGCTCAAGTACACCAGCGAACCTCAGTATGAATAGTATTCAACGGGAGGAAATTTCATCTACCAGGTTGGAGTGCGGCAAGGTAACTCGTACAGACGCCTTTTCGATGACAATTGCGACACAAAGTGGATTTCACAAGGATGTTCTCAGCGCGGCGAAGACTTGCGCTACCGAAAGTATCGGCACCTCGAATATGCTGTTGAACAGTTTGAGCGCGCGCTCAATATCTGTTCGTTGGACCATCCTTGTCGTGTGGCTGCCCGGTCGAACTTGGCGATGACAAAGTTCAAGTTCTTCCATAGTCAGGCCTATGATACCACTGCTCCTCTTGATGTTTCGGATCTGTGGACTTTGGGTCTACAGTTCAACGTTCAGCGGAGTGTTTGAAACAGTTCCGAGTCGAGGGCGGCGTAAAACGGCCGACTTGCTTGTTGCCAAGTGTGGGTGAGTTTGTGCCGCGCGCGGCTGACATTTGTCGGCGCCTGAATTTCGGAAACGTCCGTGACAAGGCAAGTTTGGGTGGAGTCTCCTGCTGCGCGCGGCTGACATGCTTCTCCACGATGTCGATGTCGATGATTTGACGGTTGGGATGAGTGGGAGGGGGCGACGGGAGGAAGTCATGGAAAAAGGTTCAATCCCCGCCATGTCAGCCTCACCTCGCACACAAAACCGGCAAGCAATTACATAAAGTTTTATTTTTCTGAGCAACGGTGGTAACTCCTTCGTTCGCTTCCAACGTCTCGGGTAGCTGAGTGACCTTGAGGAAGCAGTTTTTTTTTTTTTTTGAAGAGGCACGACGGTAACAGGCGAGCCCCAGCTACAACGGCACTAGGTATACACCGGAGCCGGCATCCTAACCGGCCCGGTATGTAGAGGACCCGGGGGGGAAAATCCATTTACGGAGACGCTTTTACACTGGTACTGTGCTAAACACCCCTGGTGGTTTGTTTGTGCGGAATTCGAACCCGCGACTCGTGACAGTGAGCCGGCGCCCGCTGAGACAGACCCAGGGGCGGTGGCATACCCACTGAGCCACCAGGCCCCCAGGAAGTAGTTTCGAAGCAACGGCAGCTGTCGACTTTACACCGACACCTTGGCAAACCTGGCCGTCTGAACAACCACCGTGAACATCTCGGTGCCTGTGTCTCCACACATTTCGAGCGCCTCTCATCCGAGTGACTTGGAAGAAGCAATTTTTAGTTAGCGAATTGCCGTCGACTTCACCCTCGATGGTCGCGACCGGACAGCCTTGGAAACTCAATTCTCACTCATTTGGAGCGCATTGGAAACCTGAAGGAAGCGATTTGAGGTACCAGGATACATTTGACCCTACCCCTGATGGTCATCTGAACGATCTCAATGCCTCTTTCCTCACCCGTTTCGAGCGCCTCGGAGAGCTAAATGACCTGGAGGACGCAGTTCACCTTACACCTGATGATTACCCTGACAAGCCCAGCTGTCTGAACAACCTCGACAACTCCTTTCTCACTCGTTTTGAGCGATTCGGTGAGCTAAATGACCTTCAGGATGCGATTTTCGAGGCAACAAAAAACTGTTGACCTTACACCTGATGGTAGACCAGCCGTCTGAACAATCATTTCTCGGGCACCACGGACGTTCAAGTGACTTGGAAAGAGCAATTTTTGAGCCAACGAAATGCTGTCGACATTTTTCTGGGCGGTCACCCTGACAGGCCCACCTATCTGAATAATCTCGGCATCTTGTGCAGAAGGAATCTAGTCTGGTGACCAGACTAAGTGGAGTTATTGGTACGATGTGGTCGATCAGCGACAATATTGTAGCAGAAAGCGTTTACGAGCAACTATTTCGGAACGGTGCAACACCGGATCATCGAGAGGTTGCACAGACGCCGCATCATGCTGTCGGACGGCTTCGAGACAAGAACGTATCATTTGAAGATTGCCTTCCGTTCATCCGTGTGGGTCCCTGAATGTTTGGATATTGCTATCAAAGCTTACCTCACCTACATACTACTTGCGCATCATACTATTGATCATCGTGATAGTCTGCTATGGGCTCGATCAGCTCTCGGAATCAGGTGCAACGTGGCATGAAATTGGTTGCATACATATCGTGATGTATCCGAGTCATGGCTTGATCATGTCAGTAGGACATGCGTCGCTCCATCCCAGATGGAGTCCAGCCTCCTGTATGATCTTGCAGAACATTTGCAACTTCAATGAGTGGATGACTGCTCACCTTCTCAACTTCAGAGATTCGTCGTCTTCCACTGTACGAAAATGGGGAACGAGTGATAATGCAATGGTGTCAGATGCCTTCAAACGGCGTTGATCAGCGAGACACCGTACGCTTTTCATCATCTTGAATCCCGTGGCATGCTTGAAAGTGGACCCAGTCAGCATCTTTCATAAGTACTTCCTCAACTGTGCCAAGAGAAGACTCCATGAGGGTGACTCATGCTGAGGGCCGTGTCGCAATCCACTGCTTGTTGTAGCACTTCCAGCCCATCTAGTCTGGTGACCCCCGTTTGTCGACGCGCGAATAAAACGAGGGATGAGACTCGAGATCGAGCAACCTGTCCTTCATCCACCCACTCGCCATCCTCGCCATCACCATTCACCTACGCCAGCACCTCGTACTCCTCTCCCGCCGTTTCCTCCCCCGAGGAATACGGCTGGGTACTCTCACCATCGGGGGTAGCCTGACCGCCTTTTGCGCGCCAGGCATCGTTAGGTTGGACAACTTTTCCCGCTTTTCCAGGCCCCTCGCACGGCTGTTTGGAAGTGGTAAACTGACTGGCCGCAGATTCATCGAGTCGATTTAGCGGGCGAAGCCTAGAGGAACGCCCACACACTGCGCGTGGATAGTGATAGGGTGAGCTGACGAGGCCGTGGTCGGATGCTCGACATGGGTGTGGACTGAAAGTATGATTTGGGCGGAACTCGACTTCACCCCTCACAAGCCCGTCTGCCTAAGCAACCCGTCGTTCGTCCGTTGCCATTGTTAAAGCCCATTTTCAGTAGGGATTGAACCCCAGTCCGCCTCCTTCATCAAGGGAGGTTGTTCAGACACTGGCTGATGGGCTGGTCAGGTTGAACTTTGTATCCCTTCCCCGTCGTCGCAGAAGCGCGCTTGTTCTTTAGTGGTGCGTCTCCTCGTTCACTGTGTGCCGTGTTGGCGTGTTTCTCGCAATGTCTGACGCAGTTGCAATATAGGGTTGTAGAGCAGCAGGTTTTTGGAGTCATGTCATTTTCGTCGATAATTCAAAGTTGGCAGAGGGTATTTTATCTCGTCGCCGATGACCGTCTTCCATCCCTACCGGACGCTGATAGCACTGTGTAGGAACTTGAAGGAAGGAAAGACTGCTCGCTTAAAATGGCTCAGGTCCGTCATCTACCAGTCCTACCTATGTCTCTTGTTGTCCCCCCGCCATCACCGTTCTTTATCTCCCCCTCGTCTATATCACACAAATGATCTGCTCTATCAAAAAGTTTACCCAGAATCTCGCCAACGACGCGCACGGCAATCCCTTGAGATGCTCCCGCAAAGCGCTCAACTCCTTCGAAGAAATCGCAAAACATCATCGGGTCCCCTGCGGTCCTGAACATGTCCACGCCCTTCGTCTATACGATCGCGCGAGAAATCTCGCTGTATTCCGCATGGAAACGCTATCGAGATGACGTGTACGCGAACGACGTTACCACGCACGGTGCGTTACAGGTCCCGCAGACGCACGCGGTCGCCGTATTTGACGACGACACCGACGACAATTGGAGGGTGTTTAGAATGGATGCTTTCGGGGGCAGGGGCGGGAGTCATAGTCGCATGGGGACGGCAGTGCGGTCATGCCGCTGATGCCCGTGCAGCTGTTGACGCAGGTCGCGATCCGACCCGTTGCTGTCGACAAGCGGTTGGAGCGGATGATCGGTGGCAGGTTAGAAATTGTTACAATTCCCCACTCAATTCGATGACAGTTACTTTCACCAAGGAATCCAGAGTCACGTGCTCGCCATGAAGCGAGACAGGGCGGACTTGTCTTGCAGTGTATGCCAGGTTGTCTTGGATACAAAGTAAGATTGAGCTGCTCTCGGATGGCGTCTGACGCGACGGCCTGGCCGTTGTATCAAATTCCAATAAAGCGATATTGTACCTGAACGAAATAGCCTCATTCCGCTTGGAGAATCATGAAGACGTTTCATATGGACTCAAGGCTTCGACGCAGTTCGTGGTGATGTTACCGTGACTATCTTGACAGGGAATGTCATAACCTGTCCCATGCAAGATCTCTCCGGGAGGTCGTCATTGTATTGCATCGCATATAAATTTCGGAGGGATGGACGTATACCGACAATCAAAAAGTCCACTCGCATCCTCTTTTCTTGCATTCCGGGGATTCCATTCGTTTTTATCCTCTCGCGCTGGTTCTCGACTAACAATCATCGAAACTCTTGTCCCTCATTTCGTCTTAACAATCCTTATGCATTCATCCATCCTCGGGGTATGGGTTTCAGTTGCCCTAGCCGGCCTCGCCCACGCACACGCGGTTGCGTGGCACCCGTCGATGTGGTGTTTCGATGTGATTTCCATCCTTGCCAGTGTTATTCTCCTGCTGACAGTGTATTTACATCTGTGACAGGGAACGGATCCATCCGAAGTTGATTATAACAACAACATACCTGTTCAGCCTCTTGCCAATCTAACGTACAACGAGTACTGGATAGATGGCTTGGATAACGTAACATCGAATCTCTTTGATATATTGATATGCTCATGATGACCTGACAGCGCAACCATTTTCCACCCGCTCCAGGCGTTTTTTTGGACATGTACGTTCATCCTTTTTCATGCATTACTTGAAATCAACTCGTTAACAACTTGATTTTGCGCTTTCTTTTATGCTTCCCACTCTCAAAGTCCGTCTGGTAGTAATTTCACTGTGGAGATAACGGATAATCGTTCCTGGAGCTCATACGGCTTGCATAATGATAATTTGACCCTGTGGGGAGACGGGTTGGGTCATCCGGACGACTATAATGACCCAGACTGTATTAAACACCCAAACCGTGAGTTCACCTTCACGTTCGCCTGCGTAGCCGTGACACCTGACATGCTCGCTCGACCAGTCCATACCCAGAATGAATCAATGGCTGCGGGTACTTCCTTTGGTATAGCGTACAGTGTTTGTTTTCATATTCTCGCGTTACTATTTTCCGACCATGGTTGACGTGTATTTTGCAGTCAGAGCTCAGCGAAGTAACACCCGAGGATGTCGTTATATTCACTGTCGCACCGAAGTGAGTTCTCTTTGACCTTTCATTTTTTTTCTCTCCCTCGCAAAGGTGTACTAACCCCCGCCATGCAGTACCCCGTTTAAACGTTTTGCCACGTACTACGTCCCTCCGGGTATGCCCCCCTGTCCCCCAGGTGGATGTATTTGCATTGTGGGTGCCAGTTTTCTTTTTGATAACCGTTGATCACGATTCTCGTTTTTGCTCTGGCAACAGTGGTCTTGGGTAAGTGGATGATCTCGATATCAGTATTCCACGCCTGCTGATCAATGGTTTGTACTGCAGATGCCTTGTAATTGCGGGACAAGAAACCAATACATAATGCCCTATAGGTGCAATGTCACTTTCGAGTTTGATTCGACCCCAACTAGGCAACTTGGAAAACCAAGTGTGCCTGTCTATTGTAAAGACGACCCATCCCAGTGCGTAAAGGGACCGAAGCTGCCGATGATCTGGAATCAACTAGAGGGAAACAACATAGTAGCTGATGACCATGATATATGCCCGGGGTACAATCGCGGATGTGGTTTCGATGCTGGTGCGTATGCCCGATTTCGGCTACCCCTCTCCTCTTTCACTGATGACGAATGGTGTCTGATAGGCCCACAAATGGACATCTTTGTGAAGGAGAACACATCGACTACGAGCTCCTCCACGACTGCGTCCGGCACATCGACTTTGCCTCATTCGATCAAACCGTCTAACGCACCGAGTGGGTCTGGTACACCATCCTCGCCTCCCTCCGTCCCTACCTCCAACTTACCGACTGGTTCTGGTGCACCGTCCTTGCATCCGTCCGTCCCTACTTCCAACTTACCGACTGGTTCTGGTACACCGACTTTGCCTTCTATCCCTCCGTCACACCCAGCCGGGTCGACCACGACCAACGGTGCGACGTGCAACCCCAGCGCTGGCGCTCACTCGAAGATGCGTCGCGCCAGACACAACAACTTTTGAGTATGAGATAGCCGCCCTTGGCTGTCAATCGCCGTGGCAGGACCGCATCCCATTGACAGAAAACAAGGACAAAATGCGGAATGGTTTAGATAAGATACCGATAATCCTTTTCCTCTTTTTTATTTCTCAACGATGGGCTCTTTGATTGCGCTATTAGCATGGTGCTAGTATTTTTGGTTTGTCTGTCCACCTCCCATATACCCCTTTTGCTTTCTTCGACATGACCATGTCTCGGTACTGCCCACACTCCATTTTGATTGTAAGGTGACGTACAAGTAAAGAGCAATTGCAACGAGTGCTTGGGTTCCATCGTGTTTTTCTTGACAAGTTCTGAGACAGCACCGAGTGCGTCGAATGCGCAGCAGAATCATGATGTAGCAGGGTAGAGGAATGGCAGCAAGTACGGGCGGATGGCATGGCGATTGGCAGGAAAATTGTAACCGATATGCGGGGGATGTCGCACGTCGACCGTACTGTCAACCACAAAAGTAACCGCGTCGCCAGGGAACCGAGTCCCTTGTACGGCCATACATTGGACACATGACCGAGTACTTCGGTGACCTGGCAGACTGACCGGCAAACAGGTCCGACGTCCCCGGCCTAGGAATGATTACATAATGATTCAGATACGACATCATGATCATTGCGATCCTGCACTGACTTTATCATGATCAGGGTGACAAGCTGTAGTCCCTGAAACACCTATACAGCAGGTAAATTTTGGTATGATTCGTCGCCCCGTTGAATGATGTCGTAGCCGATCTAGATGACTTGTCAGGTGCTCACTGTTTCGTGCCTGAAAGTATGCCAGTATGGATTCAGACAAAGATTCAGGTTGTATGAGACATTCATTGGATTTTGAATAATGGGGCAACTTACCATATCAAAACCCAATATTTCAGGAGGGCTGTTGAATTCTGACGTTTCGCTCCTGATGTTATTGACCTCCAGGTGCGTGGCAGGTGGAAAATGAAAATGATACAATCTATCAAATTTGTATTGCTGGCAAATAACCGTTGATGCCAGAAGTTCTGCAATCAGCGCTGCCGCGGGGTGGGGTAAAAGCGAACGTTGAACGTTGAGGGTTGACACTCATTTCCCAGACAACGAAGCAACTTGGGATCACAGACCACGTACGGTATCCTGGCAAGAAAGAGGGGGCGATGGTCTTTGGGATCACCGCAAGACCCGCCTGGATGCAAGCACAAGCCAACAGTGCCTCCATTCCCTAGCTCTCAAAGTCAAACGCAATCTCCCGCCCACCCCTCGCACTCCGTCTCCGGCGCTTCATCCTCGCCGCCGCGAACGGCAACACACCCTGTCCCTCCCTTCTCTCCGTTCGTCTCTCCAACTCATCCGACCCGCTCGTGACACCCTTGGGAATCATCTCCTGTCCAGTCTCCTCGACGATTGGCCCCGCAGCGCCCTTCCAGTCCCAGTCTACACCCCGATGCACTGCCTTACGGAACAGCTCGCCCAGGAGTGCCTTGTAGACGATCCGCGCCAGAGGAACGGGAGAAAAGAACGCGCGCTCGCGTGAGGGCTCTTCTGCGCCTGTCAGCATCGCGACTGTCGGCGTCTGCGCGTGTCGTTGGTGTGCATGGGTCTTCGAGGGGAAACAGGGGAGGGTGGGTACGTTGGGGAGATCGTCGTCTGTGGGCTGCGTGTGTTGCCCGAGACTGAGGAGGTGAGAGATGGTTTCGGTTCCGACGAGGGACGAGCCTGTGCGCTCGAACGCGGGCTGGTGATGGCGGATACGTTCTAAAAGGGTGTGTAGGTCCGGCTCTTCGTTGGGGCGGAGATATGTGAGGAAATCGATGAGACGGTAAGAGTCTTCCGCGCGGGGAAAATTTGCTTCGTGTTTCATGCGATGAAGAAGGCTCACGATGACAATGAGATAGGTCTGGAGGTTAGGTTGAAAACCGAACACGTGCAAGGTGCGGATGATGATGAATGCTGCAGCGTAGTCCTCGCGGGCCATGCATGTTCGAAGTGCGAGATGGAACGCGGACACGGAGATGACGGTCGACCGTTCCAATGGCTGGCCGTCGGTCCGTTCCAGGTGGCATGTGAGCATCTCTCGGAAGAGCCTTCGAGGTGGAACGGCATTCTGTGGACGTCGGTGTCTACGGGCCACACGGGGGTGGCTCAGTAAGTTCGTAGCGCGGAAAAGCATCTTGTAGGTGACATCGTTCGGCATCAGCTCGTCAGACCGCTTCTCCATGAGAACGTGGTAAAGCGCAAACGCTTCTTGATACCGTTGTTGAATGAGGTTGACACGGATGAGGGCGTTGAACACATTCGTATCTGGGGAGACGCCGGCCGATTTCATGCGAACGAGTACATCCTGAATCGCATCAGCATTGTTATGATGGATGTCATTGAGCGTGCTGATAATGTCCGAATAGGGTGCCACGTCTGGTAAAACGCCTTGCGCGCCACACGTGTCCTCAAAGACCTGGAGCCATTTCTGTGCAGCGTCCAAACGATCGGCGCGCATGTTGATGCTGGCGAGCTCACCGACGAGATCTGGATACTCACTCAGTTTTATTTGGCGTATGGACACGAATGAATGGGCAATGTCGTCTACGAGTGCGCCCGATGCGTGTTTGTCGTCGGTCAGATAATGGATGAGGTCCATGAACGCGGGGACGTCGTAAGGCTTTTTCTCAAAGAGTTTTTTCAGCTGCGGAACGACTTCCTTTGACTTTGCGTCTTGCTGGACAATCTTGAGCGCTGTCATGCGGAGAGAGAGGGAATGGACGGCCAGAAAGCCCTCCTTGAGCATTCTGTCGTAGAGGGCGAGAGCGACGTCGAATAAATGTCTTTCCAGGCAGAAACGGATCAGGCGCATGAACGCTATGGAGCGATAGGTGTTGTAAAACTTGTTGTCGGAGAGTCTTGTCATGAGATAGGATTCGAGCGTGTCGGCGCGTGGGGTAAGGAGGCGTCTGTCTGCGCCAAAGAGGAGCGTGTTGACCATGGCTCTGTAGACCTTGTGCGACTCCTGTGTACTTGGACCGGCCACAGAACGTACCCAGCTGCGCGACACCATGGCAGGCCGAATCCAAGATACACGTCCAAGTAACATTGTCTTGCATCACTTTTTTGATGGTCTCGAGTGACGTGATATAGATCACGTGCAACTGTGACACCCGCGTCGATATGATCACTCCGTCACGTCGCGTCTCTTTCCTTCTTACCATCACCATCAATGGCCATCCACGAAGAACACCAATACCTCGCCCTCGTCCAACGCGTCATCACCGAGGGCGAGCCCCGCAACGATCGCACCGGAACCGGCACACACGCCATCTTTGCTCCCCCCGCACTCCGCTTCACCCTTACCAACGCCTCCTTCCCCCTCCTCACCACCAAACGCACCTACCTCAAAGGTATCATTGAAGAGCTCCTCTGGTTTATCCGCGGAAAAACGGACGCCAACATCCTCTCGGAACGCGGCGTCAAAATCTGGGACGGCAACGGCTCGAGGGCGTTCCTCGACAGCCGCGGGCTGACGCATCGCCGTCAGGGCGACCTAGGGCCCGTATACGGCTTCCAATGGCGCCACTTCGGCGCGGCGTACGTCGATTGCGATGCCGATTATACGGGACAGGGCATCGACCAGCTGCAAGAATGCATTCACAAGATTAAACACAATCCTACCGATCGACGGATCATTCTCAGTGCTTGGAATCCAGCAGGTGAGTCACCGTCTGATCTATTCGGCGGTGTGATTGACAATTGGGGCAGCGATCCCAGACATGGCGCTCCCACCGTGTCATATGATGTGCCAGTTTTATGTGCACATGGCCACCTCTGGTGGTCGAAACGGACTCTCGTGTCTGAT
>JBBPQR010000328.1:0-12689 GCA_038092615.1 Boletus sphaerocystis | reverse complement strand
ATGGCACATTTACCATCTGATATAGAGAATATGATGTGAGACTATGATTAGACTTTATCAGTATTGAAAATTAAATGTAGACTTGCATCCTGAAAATATAAAGTGGGTTGTCAACCTAATAAAATAACAGTTAATAAATAAATACCAGCTATAGATTGGGAGAATTAGAGGATGATTTGTTAATATGATATCCATAAAATGGATAATTAATTTTCATACATTCTGAAAAATGCTTAATTTTATTGGAATGTAAGCAGAATTCACATACTTTCTGAATATAAAGTGGTTAATAAAGAGCTAAGCAGTAGTTGTTGCACATATGATCAAAATGTACACACCATCTAGATGGCATTTGATCATATCAAATTCAGGAACAAAATAGGAGTAATAAAATACTTACAATCTTAGTTTCAGTAATTGTGTCATGATAAAGAATAAACATGCTGCAAGTTCAGCTACAATTGGACAACTTACATCCTATTAATGAAACAAAAAGGGAACAGATTGAATGGACAATCATCAGCATTATTTAGGATCAACCAATTGCAATAAAAACCACTTACTGCCTATACATGAAAGTGGAATTAGGAGCCCATCATGATCAGCTCCATCCCAGATTCACCAATCACAATTAGACTACTTACCAACTATGAATGGAAAAACAATGGGCTCCTCAGCACCATCCTAAATTTACCAATGATAATCACTTACATACTATGAATGAGAGGGGCACCCATTAGCATTGTCAACAACCACAATCAGACCACTTACTTTCTATTGATGAGAGAGCAAAGGTGCACCCATCAGCACCACTCAGAAATCACCAATCACAATCAGACCACTCACATACTATAAATGCCAAGGAGAGAGCAAAGGAGAATCCCCATCAGCACCATCTTGAATCCACAAGTCACAGTCAGGTTACATACCCACTATAAATGAGGGGGCAATGAATTAGTATATAGACATCTATCAGAATCATCCCAGACTTCTCTAAATCAAGCCACTCACAGTCTACAAGTGACATGTCAATGGACATTAGTATATATTTATTGTATCTGCCAAATCATGAATCAGAAGGTTCATTACCTGAGTGTGTGGAAACCATTTTTCAATTCCTTTTACCAATGTTTCCTGCTGCTCAGAACTGAGTGGAAAAATTGCACTACAGTCAGCAATAAATGGTAGCATGTCTCTACAGTCAAAGCCAATGTTCCACCATCAGCATTCATTAAATGATCTGTGCATCTGCCATCACTTACTTTGTCACAGCATACTTGATGCAAATCATCATGTTGGAATGTTGGGTAGAGGCTAGTAACATCTCCAAGGCTTCATCATCCAAGGTATCCATAGTTCCCTCCAGAAGGATATTGCATCCATTGTCAGACTTGTGCATGTCTGTAAAGGAGGGATTTGGCCAAGCTATAACACAATGAAATATTTGTACTTACTTTCCAGGTACACATATGCCTTGGGAGGATACCTCCTTTGTTCTAATCTGCCCCATGCAGCAGTTGTAGTCTTTATCTGTATCTTTTCCGCATCTCTCTTGATCCTCTCCAGAAGTTCTGCTTTAGGTAGCTCTTTTTCTTCAGGTTTGAGAGCCCCAAGAGCCACAGCTGACAGTGCATCACATTTCGTGAACACAAGTACAACAGGAACTGCAATTGGATGACAATTCAGACGAAACAAGTAAGGTGGGACAAGATCTACCATTTCCTGTATCACATTCATCGAAAAACTTTTCCTCTGCATTCAGGACAAGTCGATGGGACCTGTCCATCGAGATGCAGTACCTACCCCGATAGGAAGCTATCGTCAGTGTACTGTCGATGCTGCCATGTCTGTTTTACCATATAGCATGAATCCGTTTCTGGAGGAACGGGGTCTTTGCACGTTCCGCAACAAAGTCCTTCATCTCCTGGAACTCTTCTATACCACCCGCTTCGAATCCCTGCGAGTCGTGAAAGACGAAGCCCGGATTACTTCGGAACACCATCTCGTTTCTTACGTCATGGATTCCGCGCTTGGGACGCGTCAGTAAACGCCCCACGGGCGAGATCCAACAATGGCGCTCACTCCTCTAGTTTCCTGGATCTGTGCATGATCGACCTGATCGAAAACACTCAGTGCCATGCGGACCAAAAGTATGAAATAAAATCATGCTTTGTTTCCCTTATCGTCGTAGATCTCTGGGTTTTCGGTAGAGTTGCAGATTTTCTTGAGAATGGTAGTTTTACCCGCGTTGGCTCGACCGATAACGAGAATCCTGAACCGTCCGATTTTCTTTCTGACGTCTTCAATTTCCATAGTGTGAGCAGTGAGAGTGACGAGTAAGACGGGAAAGTGAACGATGCGATGGTTGTTCGAGAGGAGCCTGAGAGTCTGTGATGGGCCACGGGTTTAGCTAACGGCATACATCAACAACCGCCAGACAGTTTTCGACTCGAGATTATTACATCGTTTTGCAACTTGCTGAAAAACACACGATAGCAAAACTAGCAAAAGGACAAAAGAAAGAAAAATCCACAATACAAGAATAGATACAACCTTGTTACATTTACTCCAAAGCAAATGCGGATATCATCGATCTCCAAAAAGAAAAAGAAAAAGAAAAAAAAAAACGGTGGTCTCTGACAGCGAAGATCGAAAAAAAAAAAAAAAAGAACAAGAGCAAAAAACCAGCTCTACAACGCAAGGAACGGTAGTGGCCTCGACATCGGATCCCCATACATTCTATACACCTGATGCAGTACTTCCGTCTCCAACCCCCGGATCCGTAAACACCTTTGGAAGAGCTTCTTGTCGATCGTGAATTGTACCCGGCTTGCGAGGTGTTGGCCCGCAACCAAATCCTTGATGACACCCGCGATCAGCCGTTGTTTGTGCACGTTGATCAACGGCTCGAGTTGCATCGAGGGTGGAAGCGCCGTCAGAGAATCAAAGACTTCGGGATGACACGGCGAGTCAAAGCTGAGCGCTTGTGGGTCGATGGAGACAGGTTCGTTGGGTGCCGTTGGGTCAATCAAGTCAGGGAGCTTGCTATATCGATATAGCTGAGCGAGGTAGATGCCTAGAACCGAACCCCCCATCAGTTTTTTTCCCGGCGAAAAACACGGACCCCACCGCACTCACCGATAAACGGCACGCAAGCAGACGGGGTGCTCCCTTCGGTAGACTTGCCCCACGATTGTGAATCCGAGGTACTGCTGCTCATGATCGTTGACGCGTGAGAACGCACATCAATCGGCTTTGCATCGACCATGGCCGAGATCGCTTCATGCATCGCCTTGAAATCGTCCTCCGCGTTCACAAACTGCGACAACTTTTGAAAGATTTGCATCTCCCATGGACCTACCCGTCCCCAGTGACGATGCATCGCCTTGTTAACCCACTCGTTCCGCAGTCCCGCAAGAACAGCCGAAAGCGTATGGAAATTGCTATGACTATACGATTTCTGTAGACGCCTGAATCAGCGCAACGTTTTTCCCACCAAACGACACACGTACGAATGCAATCCGGATAAACTTGGCAACGAGCGTATGTCGATCACTAGGCGGCGTCAACACGATCTCGGAAACGACGAAATTGGCCATCAAGTTGAACCGACCCCGAACGACGGCCAACGCGCTCGTCTTTTGGCCGTTTCGCGACTCTGCTTTCCATTGGGCTCGGTCCTTGAGGTATTGTGCCCAGTCCAGCACGTTCACCTCTTGACATGCCATCCAATCATCCATGATGAGTTCCTCGGGTTTGATCCCCATGAACAATTCTCGATCGATCATGGAAAAATGTTGTGCCAACACGTCTACGCTGACGTTCAACACCCAAGATCGATGCAATTTGCGACTCGTCGGGGTCAATATCCTAGCAGGCGAGGGAAGTATAGGTGCAGGGGTCGGGGTCGGAGACGTCGCGCCAATCGAAGAACCATGCGACGTCGACGGTCGAGAAGACACCCGACTCTGCAAAATCTCGAGCGGAACTGCATCTTCCGGTGCAGGCTTCGCGTCCACCCCTCTCATCGGCGATGCTAGAGCATCGACCGGTGTCAAAGGGAACCCGAACGACGAACCCGAAGGTGGAGCAGAACTGAAATAATCATCCGACTCCGAGGCCACAGAGACCGTGATCTGGGACGGCGTCGCAGGCAACGAATCCCGGCCCGCCAACGAGCCAGAACTCCGCCTAACAGATCCCGTCTCGTGCTGATCAATGTCATACGCGTCATCCTCGTCCTCGTCCTCTTCGTCATCCCCATCGTAAAACCGCGGACGCTCGTCGCCAAAGTCACCCGCCGCCATACGTTCCTGGATAGTCCGCACCCATCCATCGACTTTAACCGCGTTTTCTTTTCGTCTCTGAGGATTGATCTGTCCCTCAAGACGTCTCAATGCTTCGTCCACACCCCCACCTTCAGCGTCCTCGCTCAGCGAATCGACGATCGCGTTCACCTGCCACTGTTGAATCCCGTTTCCGAGCCCCCCGAGCCCGAACGAGTTCTCGGACGCGACCGAATCCCGCGATCGTATCCCCATCGACGACACGCTCTCGCCTGACCTCCGTATAAACTCGAAATCCCGACGTAAAGGAAGCTTCCGCGGCACCTTCCTCAACCCAGATGGCGCAGGTGCATTCGTGTTCTCCCCATGCATCTCCGAGGACGTATCCGACAAATCCAAATCGTCGATCGACTCCACGTCAAACCGCCACGGCGGTTGTGCCTGCACCTGAGCCACCAACGGATTGAGTCTCGACCGCGAAGACAAGATCGAACCAAACGATTCTGTAGAGTGTGTCCGCGTAGATAACATCGCCCTCGAGACCGCTGATAGGGCGGACTTGTATGACATCCTTCTCTGACTCATCGTCGCTGTTTCCGTGTGGTCCTCTTCCTCTTCGGTCACCTCTGACACCGACCGTAAATGGTGCGATGAGGAGCTCGCACCCGTGACCTTGCCTTCTTCCGCCTCCGACGTCGCATGAGATCGCGGCTCGATCATCTTCAAATACTGCTCCACGCCGCCACGCACACCCAGTAAATCCCCACTCGCACTCAGTTCGAGATCGAACGCCGATACATTCGCAGGGACAGCGATCCCCGTGTCCACCGTCTGTCTCGAGTTCAATACACGCTTCCATCGTCCCAAGCGTCCGATCGTCTTGACGAACACACGCGAGAGCGCACGCTGCGGGAACGTGATCGGTGGTGGAGACTGCGCTAAATTAGGCGCTGCGCCCGGGGCAACTGAGATACTAGCTCGACTCTGTTGTAAAATATTCCGCTGGAGGGGCTGTTGAAGAATGGCAGTCGATGCGGATGCAATTGCACCGGTCCGGGGAGGTGACGCGACACCACCCGATGACCCAAATGCGAACGCGTTCCCTGATTCCCCAGTGCCGAGAAATACCGATACGCGCTCGTCTGGCGCGAAGTCAAGGTCCACGTCCGAATCATCTTGGTCTTTGGAAATCGCCTCTGCAAATTTTTCTCCGAGGACGTGCGTCGGCCGCGGCTTAGTCGAGATGCTCTGGCGAGCAGAGGACGTGCCATAGCGACGGCGGATATGTGCCTCTTTGCAGTCCTTGACGACCTTGATTAGCTTGCGCACGATGCTCTACGATCTCACCGATTCAGCATCGATTCCACGCCCAAAAGGCCAAACTCACCAACCCATCCTGATGTCGCTTCAACACCGGATCCTTGACCAACGTGTTCAACCAACTCGCCAGTAACAACCTCAGCTCCCGATTGGGCAGGAAATCCATCGCAAAGAACGTCAACAACCAATACCTAATTGCGACAAACGTTCGAACCCTCACGATCTTCCTTGCCAAGTCATCCTGCTTCGTCGTATGCCCACTCAAACTCCAATGGAATCGACAAACGAGTAAATGACACAGATCGACGGCAGAGATGTATGTACGGTAGGTGAGGAAGAAGTTGAGAAGTTCGTCATAATTGAAATCGGAGGTCAATTGGGCGATCCAACGTTCGATGGTGGCAGCCAAGAGAACGCGACGGCCGTCCGCATTGGCATTCGGATCGTCTGCTGGGATACGGAGGCTGGGAATGTCGACGGAGGGTTTGCCACGACGGGAACTAGTGGGGGAAGATATACCTGTCCGACTGCTTTGAGACAGGGAGATTTCATCCGTGTCCACATCCGAAGTCAGATGGGTCTCTCCCCAGAGAACGAACCGAGGGTCGTCGCGTGGCGCTGCACTGTCATCGGAACGCAGTGACATTCTGATCGTCGTCTCCCCCGAAGAGTCGGGGAATAAGCGGTCCAAAAGCGGAAGACCACGGTAGGTCTGCAGCACATCGAATACCTCGGGAGAGTACCGTGAGTGCATGCTCGTTTCCGGGAGTGGCGCAAGCATAGGATCGGGCGGTGGGATATCAGAGTCGTCACCAAAGGGAGAGAGAGTAAGACGGGGCGGCGGCGATGGCGAATCGGCATGCTCAAATTCAAATGTATCACTGTCCCGAGGAGACGGTGGACTACTCCTAACATGTCGCATCATATCGTCGGCACGTGCAGTAAGACCGGACTCGAAAGACTGCATTTCACGAAGAGCGCGAGGTAGAGGAAGGAATACCGATTCGTCGCGTGGGGTGGGCGAATCAAACGTGACCCCTAAACCAAAGGGATATGGAATGTAACCACCCCCGGAGGATCCAGATGCCGAGGGGGATGCGGGAACGGAACCACTGGGCCAATGCATTGTCTCAGCAAAGATGTCACCAGAAAGCTTGGGTTGATCCGCGACCTGAGGGTCCGAGGAAAGCGAACGGGGCATGTCAGCGCCCGTTACGCTATGCGAATGGGTACGGCCGGTAGGCGTGGGCTGCCTCGAGGGGTTATCGGAAGACGACATACCGATCGCAACCCCAAACATGTCCGGGATAGATTTTGTACGTCGAAGAAATTTACGACCCGTACCCGCGTCGTGAGCCGTCAACTTTTGAGCTGCCGCAGGCTTGCCTTTGCTCTGAGTAAGAATGTTGTGCACGCTCATACGCGATCTACCCCTGAATGAACGGCTGTGTGCTTGGGACATGTCGATAGATGTCGACACTTTTTGCGCTTTCGACTCTGCTTCCGCAGCCGGTGCGATCGCATCACGGTGTCTAGTTCGGTGATCATAGATCAGTTCGTTCGAAAAAAGAAAGGGACGAGTTCGGCACTCACCCGACACGGTACACTTGTTTTCCATGTTGATTGACAAACGCGGTGATCGCATACGGAGAACGAACGTCTTTACCAACACCGAGATGTTGATCATAGCGTCTCTTGAGCTCCCTCGCGGCAGGACCGGACGAGGTTTCGACAAAACTACCGTCGGCTGCAAGACCACGCGCGGTCGGTTTAGTATTCACGTCCAACACGACAAAAGTGAGAGTGGCGGGGTATTAATAAGATCCGACCCGTGAGAAGAAGAGAAAACGACGTGCAATAAGAATGCAAGGTACTTACGAGCGATGGAGATGTCTGCTGTGGCCACCTCGGGTGGCAGGGAACTCCATCCGTCTTCAGACGTGACGATGGTATGAGAGAACACAACCGAGGATTGTGATTTGTTAAGAGAGGGAGTGGGTATAGGGAGCATGAGTTGGGGAGGAGTGTCAGAAATGAGAAGCGACGGAGGTCTGGATGCGGAAGATGATGTCAATTGAGTTACTGTTTCTGATGGTGCCATTATTATTTCGGTGGTAAGGTGGTCTACGGTTGATGATGATGCTATCGGTGGTAATACAGTGGCGTCAGGACCCGGAGAAACGACTGGGGTTGTTGGAGAGGATTGGTCGTTGTGATGCGTGGACATCTCTGACATGTATGATGCGTATGATGAAGAATTTCAACGTTGGAGCGAGATCATGCAGGTGAAGCGGAACGGAAGCAAAAGACGAGAGAACGGGGATGAACAGCGCGTCGAAAATATGCTGCACCCCTGGACGCAGAACAAGAACTAGGACAGACAAGTCGAATGCGGGCAAGAACGAGGTCGTATGGGGTTCGAAAATGGCGTCGGTCGTCGGCGGCGCTGCTTGGGTACGCTAAGGATTCGGATGGTGGAACTCGTCGTCGTCGTCGTCGTGGGTGTCGTCGAGGGCGCTGAATGTACGCGAAATGAGAGCGCAAGGAAACAAAAGAGTTCACGTGGCAACTTCTTCACGTGACCCCATATAACAGGCACCGGTTCGTTGGCAGAGACTTGATTCGAGACATGTCCATCGTCACGATACGCGTATGTCTGTTCAACATATCAGTCGTACAAACGCTCATCACCAGCAGAACGTCGAATTTCTGAACAATCCAGCCCGTTTTCTCGATCCATACAAGTTCCGTGTCACGTTCGAGTGCATCGCACCGCTCAAGGACGGTAAAGAAATGCCACGGTTGATACGACACGACTCCAACTGATATCACCACAGACCTCGAATGGCGACTGATCTACGTGTCATCGCCCGGAAACGAAGAGCTCGATCAGGAATTGGACGACTGTCTCGTAGGACCCGTCCCCGTCGGGGTCAACTCGTTTGACTTTGAAGGCATCCCACCTGATCCCTCAAAAATACCCCCAGAGGACGTCCTAGGCGTCGCCGCACTCATACTCACCGGCTCGTACAAGGAACAGGAATTTGTCCGCGTAGGGTATTACCAGAACACCGAGTATGACAATGAGGAGATGAAGGAGACGCCGCCGCAAAAGATTGTGTTTGAAAGGCTGGTCAGAGATATGAACACAAAACCGCGTGTGACGCGCTTTCAGATAAAATGGTCAGTCGTACACTTCGTTGCGAATGTAGTCCAGCTGATACCCCACCAGGGACGTTTCCCCCTCTTCGCAGGGCGCTGCTGCCGCTGGTGCTGCTGCATCCGCTGCAGTGCCCTCGGCCGATGATTTGGACGGCCCAGACGAGGACGGCGATGCACATCCACCTCCAAAATCAAACGGCATCTCATAACCAAGTCCTCTGCTTCATTGATAACCCACATACCACTGTCTCATTACATGTTTTTATCACCCTTGACTCCGAACAATTCTCAACATTTGGGTTACAGATAGTTGATATACTTCTAGAGTCAGCACCGCTACACCTAGGCCAGTGATTTGCTCTTGTACAACAGCACATATGCCGACGAGTCTTCACCACCTCCATCGATCGTCGACAACTTTTCCTTGGGGAATATAGATACCTTGTCGTCGTCAAATTTGTACCAATCTTCGTCATCCTCGTCAAACTGCTTCCCAATCGACCACCCTTGCCCGGATGCGGTCGTGGCAGTCGACTTGCCGGCGTGGAACACGCTCTTTTTCACGAATCCGATATAATGCCCGGCATCCGCCTGCGCACCCTTGTGTGTCACAATGGCTGAATGTCACTTGTCAATATCTATCCATCTCGCACGGATGTAAATTGGGACTCACCAACGAGATCATATAGCCCTGTCAAGCTACATCCGAAATCTGCCTTCAACTCTGGGTCAACAAGTGCCTCGAGCTCGTTCAGTTCCCTGGTGCGATACACGCTCTCGTCTTCCAACTCGTCAGTCGCCGAGGGGGCTGCTGGCTCATCGACGTTCATGCTCGATTCCCCGACAGGCGGGGGAGCAGGCACACTCGCTTGCGGCGCATTCTTGGTCCGCTTTCGAACTTTCCTCCTCTCGAACCGTTCCTTTTCAATTTCCTTGAGCCGCTGAGAAACAGGAATCAACTTTTCCTTTAGCTCCGGGGTGACAATATCCAACGCATCGAATTCAGTCGTGAATTTGACTTTGCGCTGTGGACAGAACAAGTTGGCAAGATGAGCGATCTGATGGGATGTGCCACCAACCATGATTTTCGCCTTCTTCCCAATGTCACGACGCCATGCGAAACGGACCATGTTTACAGTGAGGTAACTTGGAAGCCGGGACAAGCGAGATGTCTGGCTGTAGGTAGCTTCGCGACCCAGAGAGGGAGAGTTCTTTGTAAGCTTGGAATTTAAAGACTGCGATCATGAATGAGACGTTCAATAGAGTCAATCTGGACAAGACACTCACGTCCATGATGCCCGTATGCATATAATTGGTCGAGACGGTGATGTTACACTCGATTTTGAGTACGCGTTCGGTTGCAACGGTGGAGGGTTCCTCGGGAGACTCGTCGCATTTGAGCCTGATTTTGCGATTTAGAGTTCAATGTATGCGCATGGTCGCTAGGACCTACTCTCGACGCATCTCTCCTACCAGGAACTGATCAACAAATTTTTTGTCCTGAACAGACGCGCCAGATGGATCGATGCCGGGAACCTCTTTGAGCGCATTGGTCATCTGAATCCAGCATTCTTCGGCATCTGTGTCGGAAATGAATATCGTGAGGAGCGATCACCGATCACCGAGAAGAGGTTACCTTGTTGGGCATAGGACATCAATGGACCCGACTTTGACCTGTCCAACTCGTTGAACTGGGGGACGACGTGTCTGAGGACGGTCAGGAATGCGTTGGGGATGACACTCTCGGTGGTGCGAGACATGCTGGAGTATAGATCACGCAATGTTCGTGGAAGAACATCCAAGGGAGATGATCTGTGAGGAAGAGGTCAGATGAAGAGAGTGAGGATGTGGAAAGAAACTTGCGTGCTCAAGGCAACTTGAAGCTCTGGAATGGCGCGCATGGCTTGTACGGTGGAGTTCATGTAGCATGTGTTACCGAGACTAGCGCGGGATTATTATCGGCAAGAAAGAGGTTACGGTATGTGCTTACTTTTTGAGTCCGACGGGCATGGCGAGCTACGGGCGGATCGGGATCAGTATATCGACATCGATATCAAGGTGCATTACCACTTCTGCCATCTCCGACTCATCCATATCTGGAACGCATAGAGATTAGATGGACGTATATGGGACAGGCATCGCTTGATCTCACCCTCGAGGAACACGATCGGTTTCTCTGGTGGCTTTGGCAGTTCACCCGCAGCACCGATGACGGTGAATGTTTGACCCTAGATCATGAGCGTGTCATGACGCGTCAGCATATATGCGTGCTGCAATCACTCACTGATTTCGGTGCGATTTTTTTCCAGTCTGTATCGTCCTGAATCGTCGCGTCAGGTTTGCAAAAAGAGACGAGAAAGGAAGCGAGACCTTGAGCATACCGCCTTTGATCATGACCTTCATTCTGTCGGTGGGTACACCCGTGAGCTGGTAGACGGCATCCTTGAATACTGCAGGTGGTAGATCAGTGTCGAGCTGGACGTCGTATGTCTTTCCGGCGTGCTTGATGTGCACCTGCAGTGGGGTCATGACTGCGCGAAAAGAACGAAACAGTGACGCGTCGCAGATGGGAGTATATTACGTAATGAAAACGAGTGTGACGTCACGCCACGTCAGTTGGCTGCGCAAGCGTGACAGACTTGCCATCATCGCTCCCGTGTCCACCATGACGATCTAGTAAGTCTCGCCGACTCGTTTGCAGACGTTCTGACCGACGTCGACAGCTACACGCTCACCTTTTTCCTTCTCGCTGCCGAGGCAAGTCGATCCTTTTGACGACATCCGCATCCTCATCGTTGTTGTAGATGGTCACGTTTTGCATCCTCGTGTTCCCTCTGCCATATACCGTCCGAAAACGGCTCTTTCGCTTTCTCTCTGAGAGCCCCGTTGTCGCCAAAGTCGCGTATGGTCTCAAGATATCGTTCATGTACGCCCCTTTCTTCCCCTCAAGTCATCCCAAGTTACCTTTTTATTCAGTTTCGTCGGTATTCTATTTTTGGATGCCCTCCAACGCATGTTTCGCGTCGCTGCTGAAATGGAATCCGCCCGTGTGGATCACACCGTTCATGATGTCCGCACCGAATCCAACATTGCCGCGCGAAAATTCTAGTATGTCGCCGCCACACCCTGTCGATGCGTTTGTTGACGCGTGTGTTTGCTTTTTAAAGCGCCCAGCGGAACATGTATCTCACAGGGTTCTGCTTGTTCTTGTCCCTCGTCTTGACACGCACGTTTTCGATCGTGCTTGACCTCATTCAAACACAGGAAGAGTATGCCAAATTGAAAAAGACGGCAAGTATTTCAGTCGGTTTTCTGTGAGCGAGTCTGAGAATGAGTCTGCTAGACGGCAGCCACCTCCAAGATCAACATTGCGTCGAATGACCAGGCAAAGCAGATTGAGGCACTCCAGAAGAAACTGGCGGAAAGCGAGGCCAAGAACCGTGACCTTGGTTTGTCTATTGACCGTGTCACTGTTCACTCGTTGAGTCTGGATTTCAACAGAGATTGTAAAGAAGCAAGCCGCGCAAAACGCACAAGAATATGATCGTCTTGCCACACAGTACAATAATGAGACCGGGCAGACGTCGAACAAAAAGTCGGATTAGATGATGGTCTGGTTACGGCGTTCCTTTTTTTTTCTCATGGCCACTGTATCATATCGCGTGTTCTTGACAAGATCCATGTCTGACATTATTCGTCGCCTACAAGTCTATTTATTACAGTTGATGCAGATGATCTTGGTGCACTGTGAGAATGTCAGTACAGTACTTTGTCGCCATTGCCTTTTCTTCCAGTGATGCCCTCGTCGTGGTTTCCTCGCAGAGACGGCGCAGGCTCTACTTGCAACCCAGATGATACCCCGACCGTCGCTGGCCCACTACCCAATGAAGCCACCGACGTCCTCACGTTTACGCTCGGTGC
>JBBPQR010000327.1:0-12764 GCA_038092615.1 Boletus sphaerocystis | reverse complement strand
TGCTGAAGTTGGGCAGAATGAAGAGAGACATTTCCGCTACATTGATCGTGGTCGTGACGTCATTCCCTTCTCCTAAGTACTGTACGCTAGCGATGTCTTGATACAATTGCTACGGAGTTGGGCTTCTAGGGCAGATCATGATCGTCTGTCGTTACTATCGACCAGGTGTTGAGAATGACTCTAGCAGGGGGTGTAAAAATTCCTACCATTACGTAATTATTATCGTCCGCGGACAAAGACGCAGGAGGGTAGGTTGAGTTGAACGCATCAAAGTTTACCCCGAAGGAGGCGGATCTGAAATTGTTTTCCTCGGAGACGATTTTAATTTTAATTTTTTAAACCTACACTCGTCAACTCTGATAAACTTTCACTGCACCCTTGAATCCTTCTCGCCCACTGGCACCGTACCATCACGATTAAGGTAACCTTGACACGAGCAAGCGTCGTATTATCTGAATGGAATCACTATATCCGGTCTCCGACGATAATCGATAATCAATCACGCAACTGCAGCTTCTGGTATGACTCATTGCCACCACGGTGAACATGAAACAAACAACATTTATTGCTGGTAATGTGCAATACAGGTGCGGCAACTACATACTTCCAATCTGAATATCACCCTTAAGTTCGTCCCCAGGCGTTGAAAAGACTCAGTTCTGGGGAAAAAACGTAATGGATACTCACCGCCGCTCTCTCAACGTTCCAGTGAATGTCCCGGAGACAACTTGAATTTCCGCCAAATTCTTGGTTCGGTAAAGATTGCCCGAGTCGTCCGGCCCTTTGATAATCCGGACGCTCAGGGTCATTTCTCCATATATTTGCTCGATTCGTCGAGCACTAGGGTGCAGGTCACCCCCTCCCTCTTGACCCCACTGAAGTTGTCCTTTGGCCATCTAACTCCTCTCGACTTGAAAAACCAGGACTCAGAATGGGCGAGTATGACATGATCGTCGGTGCGTGTAACGGGGTGTTCGATATGGAATAGATATCGTTAACGAAACCAAATGACAGGTACGCTCCTAGTGGGCATATTCTGTGAGTAGTCGTGATTGTATCATCAACACTGGTGACACAATTCCGAACCAAGTCAATACCTTCTTATATGGCCTCGTTACATACCAGTTCGCGGCGTACTACCGGATGAGTATGTCAATCCAACACTATGTTATTGGTCTTGTCTCATTTTCCACTCCAGAATTCAATGATCGAGCGGCAACAAAGTCGGTCAATTACCAATCCACGATTGTACAGCCATGACGAGCGATATTAGGTACATGGTACTCTTTCTGTTCATATTGGATACAGTCCACAGTTTATCGTGCGTATTGTATCGTTCACCTAGTATACGAGAAACGGCTCAGGTGTTTCAACAGAGTCATCTACATGGCATGGTATTATACGTACGTATGCATGTCGATCTTTGACTCTCTCTTGCTCACTGCATGCCAGTGTGACCAACTATGATAACCCAGCGGCTCTTGCACGTAAGTAATTATCCCGCTTCTCGGTCCAGTCCTAACAGCCTTCGAAGTGTCTGTATGGCCATATCAATCTACACCCATCGCCACGGCACTTGCTGCATTGGTGACACAGATATATCTTGCATTCAGGCAAGTATACGGTATGACAATGCGATCCCAAACTGAATCTCAGCGTGCTATAGGATTTGGCGTCTGACCAAGAGTAAGATCCTATATGGTGTGGTCATCATGCTAGCCATTCCTGTGTTTGTTCTGGGTATAACTTGCAGCATCGAGGCTTGGATTATCAAAGAGTACGTCTCACGAATGACATATTGCACTAGACTGACCAACATCATTTAGGATGTCTGAAATTCCCCGTGTTACACCACTCGTGATTGCCTGGGTGACCATGCAGGTTATTGTTGACACGTTCATCACCGGTATGCATGTTAATTCCAATATACTTCAGTCAAATTCATTTACATTTACCAGTTACTTTGACCATCGTGTTCTCTCGTTCGCGAACTGGCTTCCATAGGACGGATACCGTTCTCAACCGGTTAATTCGTGGTGCCATTCAGACGGGTCTCTTCACTGGGATCTTCTCCATGGGTGACTTGATCAGTTTCATCATCATACCAAACACGAATATCTATGGTATGTTTTCAATTCCCGTTGGTCGCATCTACACAAATGTGAGCATCGTTAATGCAATGAAAGTATGTCGTACGTTGACTCGAATATTTTTTTCGAAGACCCTCATGGATACCCTTCTTACGCGCGAATCGCTCAGGGCCAAGATGTCTGCCCCATATCCTGTGGACGTTGTAAGTTGATCTGTGGCATCCCACGTATGGTCACTCATTGAATCGTTGCGTAGACCGGTGCACTAAATTGGACAACTACTGATCCGTCGCAAGCTACGTCCACGGCTCAGTCTGGCAGCGTCCAACTTGAGGTCAAAAAGACCACTCTGGAGTCCCGTGATCGGACACACGAGGAGGGCAGGATTGTCCCATTACCGGCGGTCTGAGGTTGGAGTAAGCCCTGCCACCCCTGGACAGTACAAAAAGATAAATCTTTTTGAATATCATGACCTGCATTATGGAATCCACGGCGAGGTGGCAACACACGGACGGAGCATTGGAAACATATGGATTTGAAGACGGAAACAAAAACAGTGTCGATATAAAGATGGAATGGAAGGAGGTGATGCACAGCAGCAAAAGGAAGACGCAGACGTGACATTGTCGTAAGCCATTCGGCTTAAGTAGCCTATAATTGGCTGTATCTCATATCCACTGCAGGATTCGATGATCGGTCAACGACAATGTCGGTCCACGAGCGTGCAGTCCTGACGAGCGATTTTAGGCATATGGTACTAATGTTGTTCATCTTGGATATGCATTCATCTCGTGTTTGGCAAACGGCTCAATGTGCTCCATAGAGCAGTTATCTGTATGGCACGGTATTAATCGTACGGACCTATGTCGACCTTTAACTCTCTCTTGCTCACCGCATGCCAGTGCGACCAACTATGATAATTCGGCTGCCCTCCAAGGTTTGCACCTAAGTAATCATGTAGTATTTTTTTGATCTCAGGTCAGTCCTCAAAGAAAATGCATGGCCATACACGTTTACCCTTTTGCGACTGCGCTTGCTGCCTTGGTGACAGGGTTTATGCTAGCATACAGATATCCCCGTGACTCATAACTCATAATTTAATTTAAGATTGAATCTGTGCGTGATAGAATTTGCCGCTTAGCCGCAATAGCAAGATCTTATACGGTGTGGTCATCATGTTGGCATTTCCTTCGTTCATTCTGGGTATAAGTTGTAGCCTCGAAGCTTGGATTATTAAGGTGTACATACGTCTCACGAATGAAATATCGTATCGCATTGACCAAAATTATTTAGGATGTCTGAACTTCGCTTGTGATTGCGTGGTTAACCATGCAGTCTTTAACCGGCTTATTCGTGGTGCCATTCAGGCAAGTCTCTTCACTGCCAATGGGATCTTCTCCATGGGTGATCTGATCTTTTCCCCAACACAAATCTTTATGACATGCTCGCAATTCCAATTGGTCGGCATCTACACAAATGTCAGTATTGTCAAACGTAACCAAAGTATGACGTACGCCGACTTGAATCATTTCGTTCAAACCTCCCGCCGGCGAAGACTTTCCTCGTAGCAATGTCAGGGCAACCCTCGAACTCCCAAGGTGGACAGTACAAACTGTGAAATTGTGTCGAATGTTATCACCACTCGATCATTGTGCTGTCGCTTTCGTTTTCTCCTGATTTCCCCCCCTTCTTTTGATACGATCTACGACGTGACATGAGTTGACTGCCAGTCATTCAGTGGCATTGTACGCTGCTGATATCTTGGCAGCTTTTGAAATGGGTTTGCAGTCAGTTATATATTTGTACTAGTGTATGTATACGTCAAAGTCGTAATAGTATGGAGGCAGCCTATTGAATACTGGCAGAACTTCTTACCCGCATGCGAATCGTATGGCTCGCTTCCCACGCCTCACGACGTTTCGAGCTTTGTTACGTAATGAGCCAGGAATGCCACTCCATGGCCGAGTGATGGGCTGGCACTTCTCGCAAACTGCCATCGCGGTTTGGTCACTGCCCATGGAGGGCTGCTCAAGTCACTCCTCGATACTCATACAAACCCATAGTACTATCCGATCAATGATTGACCCAGTCACTAGCAGTCATTGACATCCCTCCCTCCCGAGTCCCGATCATCGGGTCCCTGACGTTGCCCAAGCCTAGCTGTGATCGGACAAGTTATCAGGGTCGAGGCTCATGTATAAATTGGTAGATGAGTCAGGTAAGCTCAGATCTTTCCCTCCCTCTCAACTCCGTCGAAGTTGTCCTTCAGTCACCAGCTCTTCTTGCTATAGTGATTGGGCTCAGAATGGGCGAGTATGATACGACCGTTGGTGCGTGTAACGAACAGTTCGATATGGAATGGATATCATTAACGAAACCAAATGACAGGTACGCTTTTGGCGGGTATATTCTGTGAGTATTCGTGATTTGTGTCATCAACGCTGGTGACAAATTCCGAACCAAGTCAATACCTTCTTATATGGCCTCGTTACATACCAGTTCGCGGCGTACTACCGGACAAGTATGTTGATCAAACACTATGTAATTGGTCTTGTCTCATTTTCCACTTCAGAAATCAATGATCGAGCAACAACAAAGTCGGTCAATTACTAATCCACGATTGTACAGTCACGACGAGCGATATTAGGTACATGGTGCTCTTTCTGTTCATATTGGACACAGTCCACAGTTTATCGTACGTATTGTATCATTCACCTGGTATTCGAGAAACGGCTCAGGTGTTTCAACAGAGTCATCTACATGGCATGGTATTATACGTACGCATCCATATCGATTTTTTATTCTATTTTGCTCACTGCATGTCAGCGTGACCAACTATGATAATCCAGCATCTCTTGCACGTAAGTAATTATCCCGCCTTCTCGGTCTAGTCTTAATAGCCTTCGAAGTAGCTTTATGGCCATATTCGTTTACGCCCATAGCCACGGCACTTGCTGCATTGGTGACACAGATATATCTTGCATTCAGGCAAGTATACGGTATGACAATGCGATTCAAAACTGAATCTCATCGTACTATAGGATTTGGCGTCTGACCAAGAGTAAGATCCTATATGGTGTGGTCATCATGCTAGCCATTCCTGTGTTTGTTCTGGGTGTAACTTGCGGCATCGAGGCTTGGATTATCAAAGAGTACGTCTCACGAATGACATATTGCACTAGACTGACCAACATCATTTAGGATGTCTGAAATTCCCCGTATTACACCACTCGTGATTGCCTGGGTGACCATGCAGGTTATTGTTGACACGTTCATCACCGGTATGCGTGTTAATTCCAATGTACTTCAGTCAAGGCATTCATTTACAATCATTAGTTACTTTGATCATCGTGTTCTCTCGTTCGCGAACCGGTTTCCAAAGGACAGATACGATTATTAACCGGCTAATTCGTGGTGCCATTCAGACGGGTCTCTTCGCTGTGATCTTCTCCATGGGTGACTTGATTAGTTTCATCATCATACCAAGCACGAATCTTTTTGGTATGTTTTCAATTCCCATTGGTCGCATCTACACAAATGTGAGCATCGTTAATGCAATGAAAGTATGTCGTACGTTGACTCGAATATTTTCTCGAAGACCCTCATGGATACCCTTCTTACACGCGAGTCGATCAAAGCAGAGATTGATAGCGCGTATGCCTTGGGCACGGGGGAACACCCGCTAACGTCTCACATAGTCGTCACGGTTAGCTGTCTTGAATAGTCGTGCCCGGGTCGAGTCGTCGCAAGCTACTTTTAGGTTCAGGTGAGCAGCAGCCAACGTAAGGTCAGAATGACTGTACAGGAGACGTATGATTGCCAAGTGAAGGCAACCTCGTCCCGCTGGCGCTGGAATATACTTGTCACCCTTGATGGGCATTAGGAAAAGAGACATGTTGTCAAATTGACGTTGTGCATTCGTTTCACATCGACCATATCGATCGTTTCGCTGTCACTTTTTTTTCTCCGATTGCTCCCCACTTTATACACCAATCTCATCGCGGGTGGAGCCGCTTCACATATTTAAAAATATATTGGACGCTATACATGGGTCAGCAAAAACACTGTCATTTCGTGGAGTGCTGCTGTTCGGAACTTGGAAAAGCCGGTTTCTCATCGTTTCTGCCTCGATTGCCGGTGCCACCCGGGCCACTGTCATCATCGACGCAGCCCACAAGAACCCCCAACACGTGGTGACACTGAGGCTCCTCGAGTCGCTTGGACCTTTAGCTGCGCGTTTTCATCACCCTCGACCCAGGGTGGGAGGAGATTCAGGGTACATTGCCTCCCAGGATATTCAGATTCAGAAGCCCTGCCAGTGCCGCACACCATTGACAAAATGTGGTTGGGCCTCGCAGTCCAACGTTGCCGGAACTTGGTTTTTTCATTTACGCCTCACACAGATCAGTTTCTTGGGCACACAGCCAATAGTTCACATCATGTAAAACGCGAGGCAGATTGTGTGCCCATCTAGGCAAGTGTGGTTACGCCCACAGTGTGTCGGACGCTGCGTGTATCTCCATTTTTGGTTGAGGTACTCCTCAGTTTCCTGGGCTTGCCAACCTTCTTGATCCGGGTTAGGCCATTCTTCGGTTCCAAGACTGACACAGTCCTTTACAGCATCCAAATCGTCGCAGGGATCGATCATACGGATGATACCAATGATTTCTTTGAACTGTTTAAAGGTGTTGTGATACGATACCAGTGCTCGTCCTTCCCCACACTTTGATCATGTTACCATTCAGTCTGGACAAATCCAACCTTTCCCCTCTCAAGAAGGATACAGGCCCGCGGGTCGACTGCCGCAGCTTGTTTTTAGCAGAACATCATACAGCAGCATTGTCTCCGACAGATTCGCGACGTGATCAGTTCTTTGAACGTGCCCGAAAAAGCACCCAGGATATTGTGCTCCATGGGGCACCACTTCCGCTCGCGTGGGTAGGTCGCGATCACGAATGTTAGGACTTCATCAGAGTATTACTGCTGACGTCTTTAGGTACTTGTGGTGGACAACATCATACCAGATTACGCCGTGCCATTTTCAGAAGCGTATGGTGGGCCCCAGTTCATTGCACGGGCGTTCTTGGAAGTAAGGTCATTTTCTTTCACCTTTATATGTAAATCTAACAAGATAATGTCCGCTTTGTCGGGCTGGGTCAAATGTAGGGTCACTATTGTAAGATTCTGATTCCATTTCATGTTTTTTGTTTGTTTGTTCATAACCAACTGTGTTAGGCATCGGCAAAGCGGGTACCGGATTGCCGTTCGGTGCCCTTATCACATACGTGGGTCGACAGTTGACCGTGAGTGTGGTGCAAGTCACTTCTAGGTATTCTCGTGATCAGATTCGATAGGTAAAACGGTATGAAGTCCTCTGCTTTGCGACCGAAATGCGATGGAGTATCACCCAAGAGCGTCAAGGCTTCCAACAAAGCTCTTTCATTGTCTCGGATGCTGCGAAACGTTCATCCCAATCTTTTTGTACTCCTCCTCAAACCAAGTTCGCGTCAAGTATGTTACTGGATAGTGACGTGTTGCGGTTCATCCCAGATAATAAGATGAATCACACCATGTCTATGGAGCGGAGGTACTTGTTGTTCATAGCGTCAACCATCATTCTCTGGCTCATGTACCCCCCTTAGTCGTGATTTCTCCATCAATAATCCTCCTCGTAGCCTGCTTCCATCCCCCATCGGCCGTGATGTAATAGAAGAAACCTGTTCCTCGGCGGCCCTCGAAGCGGAAAGTGCGAGGAGGACTACACAATCCGCTCAGAGCTCACCTCTTTCTATGCTTCCTACGCATCACGAGAATGACCTAGCTAGCGACTCTATCAGTATCGAGTCTGCATCCCAGGGTATGCAAGGGCATGTTTGTTCCCGAACATGTCGCTGTGGCTCTCTTGATCTTGAAGGTGGTCAGACACCAAAGTCGCAAGCCAAACGGTCTTCAAAGTTATTCCCCGAAATTGGGCAGGCATTCCAGAGGATCCGCAGGCTGGGCGGTACCGCACAATCCCCTAGGTTTGCCCTGCGGCTGTCCATCCGTATGATAGGACTGACCCTTAGATCAGGAACCCTGACCCTACTACAAACGAACAAGATTTAGCGACTTCTGAGCAGTCTCGATCACTTCGTCGGACTCGCTCCCTCTCGGCGATGCTGCCAGCTCGTCTTACAAGCTCTCAACGCGTAGAAGCCACTCCTGAGCAACGGAATGATGACAGTCTCGCACATGACGCACCCATAGCGACGAGTCCTCGTGTCAACAGTTGTCTTTCCCCTATCGGACAGTTCTCAATTCCGGAGCCATTCAATGATTCCGCAGGTTCGAGTCCTACAGTTGGCTCTCCTCATAAACAGGCTAGGTCCATTGAACATGTTATCGGTCGTAACCGCCAAGATATTGAGAGCGAACTATCTTCTGACCATCTGATGTTGGTATTTGTTCATTCTCCTGGTCATCTGGTTCTAAACCGCCTTATAGCCATGTCAGGTCGTCCGGTGCAGTCAAAGTATCTTCTCCGCTGACTGGTCGTCGTCAGTTACCTGCCTTCGGTTTATCTGGAGCAGGCTACCGTCACTCATCGCTGCATGCTGGGTACACAGAAGGCAGTAGTTCTCTCAGTGATTCGGAGACGGGATCGCTCTACGGGAACGCACACGTTTCAGCAGCTCCTCGGACCACCGAGAAAATCCGGACTGAAAGAACCTTGGACGTAACCAACCCACCTGGGGTTGGTGCAAGTTCTCATGAAAGGAAACCACATATTCGACCGATACCTCGGGACTCCTCGATGCAGCCGTTACCAACGCGTGCGACTGTCCCTCTCCGGTCATTCGGGAAATCCTTGGCCGACATAGAAGAAGTTGACGATCGGCCTGTTGCGCCAGTGAAATTCGGTGCTGATCACAATCGTCACGAAGGTCAAGACCGCAAAACTACTGTCAAGACTGAATTGCGTCGCTTAGTAACGGGATCCTCGGCGGGGTCCTCATCCAGGTCTCCCTATCCTTCCAAGGATGATGAGTCGGTGCAGCCTAACCTTTCAGTACCGTTGGTCATTGTGTCTGAACCACCTAGCCGCAACCGTCGCGAACTTCCAGAATCATCACTCAATCAGATAAAGCCTCTTAAAGTCGTTGGCGATGCTCACCACAGCCGATTCAGTTCCGACGAAGCGTTGTCAGGCAAACGGGAGAGATCTTTCGACACCCATGTCATATCATCCTCGCTTGAGACGGCGGCTGTAGCCACTGCCGTTACTGAAAGTACAGATGATTCTCTAGTGGTTTCTCCTTCCCTTCTGATTGCGGATATTGATGAGGACAACAGTGCGGTGGCTCGGAGCTCAGGTTATGCATGTTCCACTGGCTCGGCGGTCTTTCGGGAAAAGTCTAAGAATCAATATTTGCCCGACACAGCGTTCGTGGTCATCTTCCAATGCGCGGTCATTTTCTGACGTCGCCTTTCAGACAAACAACTAGAGCACCTGTCGTCTCGAGAGCACAGGGTGTAAACTCTGATAAACATGTGTCAAAGAAGACACAACTGGACGTTTCAGCAGAGGATTCTTGGGCTTTGGAAAACCGAGGCGGTGTTCGACCAACTTCGCCTGCAGGTCTGCAGTTGTCTCCCAAGTGGCACACTGCGCAGTACGTGGCCGAACGCGACGACGTTGGAGGAAGAAGTCGTGGTTGCGTGTCACTGCAAGATACCCATGTGCATGGAATTGAAAAGACGGTCGTTCAATCTCCGAGTGTCAGCGATATTATTCGGACTCAGCTTTCCAAAGAGGATGATGTCTTTGATAATGCTAGTATTTACCGATCTACCTACGTGGAACCAAGGTAAGTATGCAATTGCTTTGCATGGCGCAGATACTCACGGAGACCTCATCCTTTCAGCAAGTATGATGATACTCAAGCCGCAGACGCTACGAAAATACGCACCAGTTCCCATTTGCAAGCTGTTGCAAAGGCGACGACGTCTGACTCCCGGCCTTCGGACGATCGTACGCATGAGGCATGGGATAAACACCGCTTGGCGCGGAAACTCGTTCCGCATGTCTCCGGCACGCTGTCTCAAGTTGAAAAGGACACAGAATCACGCGTCGAGACGTCACGCAAGGTGTCGGCGGTTACCAACCCGATTTCTGAGGCTGCCTCGGTGCATTTGTGGGTGTTCACGCTGCATGTGTCGATCATTGTCTGACGTCTCGCTAGTCATTCTGGCTCAAACTATCCAGACTGTACCAACGACGCGGGGTATCGCCTGGGTAGACTTGAAGATGAGAAGTATCAACGTGTCGATGCAGGTCATGTCGGTCCTAGTTGGGGTAACAAGACGCGTACGACCGCTACGGGCACGCGACAAAAGTATCAAGTACCTCTCAGCGAGTATTTGCGACGTGACGAATCGGACGCTTCCTTTGTGGCACTGAAGGAACGGAAAGAGGACGACTCCAGACGGTACGAGACTAGGTAAGGCATTGAACTGTTTTTATTTCCGTGCTAACGAGTGAGGGTGAATGCAGGATCCGCAGTGAAGCGAATGATGACTCCCTGCAGGAAACGGAAGAGAAAACAAAGGTAGTTGAGATTGTGACTGACAATGATAGCTCCCAGTCGAGTTCCTCCAAGGATGAGGGTTCGGTGCTGGGTGCCGTACTGGCAGCGGCGGGCATTGCCGCTGCCGTATATGAAGCTGTTTCTGAGTCTCGACACAAGGAATATTCAGAGCATGCAAAGGTCAAACTTGATGATCGCATCAAGGGCACCAATGATCGCGATTCTCCCGTAGGCAAGGGAGCTCCGACGATCGAGGATAGCCAAACGTTAGCGATCGAGAAGGGCGTGGGGGTAAATCGTACAGAGCACCAGACAGTGGTGGTGGTTGATTCGCAAGTTTCACCGATGACGACGACAACGCGCCCTGCAGCAGCAGTTGCACTCGATAAAGCCCGAACCGATGTCCAACGTAGCGGGTACGTGAAACGAGAGATCGCTTGAAGTGAATGTTAATGTTTTCACAGTTCGGTCGATGTAGAGTTGTCTCGTCTCAGGATGGGCGAAGACCAGGGACGTGTCGACCACACGGATAGCCATCCAGGCAAGTTCTCTTTTGGATCGGCCTTTCATCTGTGTTCATAATCGTGCTCAAGGCCTCTCGCCTGCGGGAATTCGAACGAGCGTGTACTCTAATGAATCGACGAAAGGCATCTCCGTGACCAATAAAACAGTCTCTGAGCAGCGAACACCGGCGGCCCAAGGACGTACTATTCAAAACACATCTGGTGGGCGGACCCGAAAGGCAAGAGACGTTGATATCTCTGTCGCAAGGGCCACGTCGCGCGAGCGCAAGACGGGCACGTCGGTGGGAGGTGAAGGCTCCAATCAATATACCTCTTCCGACGTTGTTGGCGTTATCACACAGCCGAGTGACGAGTCAGCAGAATGTCCTGCAACGAACGAAGAACAGGTCATTCATGAATGCCAGAGCGAAAACTCTTCTACACGGCCATACTCAAACTCGGCATCCCAAGAGCGCACAATCGTTGTGGTATCTCCTCGGGTGTGTGTGAACGTGGAGCAACCGACGATGACTGTGACAATGACAAGGTAAACGTATTCTGTGTCGGATATCGCGGAGACTGATATTCTCCCCAGCGATAACATGACAAAGTTGACATCAGAAAGTCGACAAGGACAGAGAGTGGAAATTTCCACCGTTATGGATACGAGTGGCGGTCCCGCCCGTTCTACGTTTAGCCCAAGAGAAGACAACTCTAACTGGTCAATCGAATCATCCAATTCCGAATCGCGTGAATCGACTGGGAACGCCGTAGCGGGTAGTTCCCTAAACCCGACCCTGAAACCGGTAGCCGTCGATACCAGGCCATTCACTAAGGAAACAATCTCACTTTCCAGACAGCCTGCTTCTATCCCAGTCACCTCCCGAGAACAGCCCAGCACCGTTGTCATCAACGACACACAATCATCCATACGAAACGAACTAACGGATGCAATGATTGCCAAAACCTCGTTGGTTTCTTTCTCCTGTGCGAAGCCGGCCGAGCTAACACAGCTAGTAGAAACGACGAGAGTAGCTTTGCATCAAAAACGAAATACGTTGTCGATCACATTGACCGCGCTGGACGAACCGTAAACGAACCTCAAACATCTACTCAAGTACTTCAAAATGTGAGACCAGGAACTACCAGTGGTACTTTGCTATCTCTCGACCAGAACCAAGTGATTTTGTCCTCAATGTCTTCTGAAGCTTCCACTGAGAGTCAATTGGTTGAACGAACGGATTGCGCTGCACTCGCCGAGGAGCGCTGCGGTCAAGTTTGTAGTGTTGACGGGTACGGGTGCAATTCTGCGAGCGTTCACGATACGATTGACGCGAAAAGAACCCCCACGACTGTATACAATGTTGTTGGTATCGATGTTGTTAGAAGGTGTGTGATGTTGCATGTCGCAGCAGTCGTTGGCTAACGTAGCCCGAAGGCCCATAAAGGCATCGTTTCCAGAGGTTGATGAAGTACAAAAGGATGCGAACAATGTTTGTTACAATTCGGGCACGTCATCGTTTTGTCTTCTGGGTGAGCTGGGCTAATCTCCTTTGATAGATGCCTCGGCATTGGAAGTCCGGACAAATTCGGATGTTCAG
>JBBPQR010000326.1:0-12766 GCA_038092615.1 Boletus sphaerocystis | reverse complement strand
ACCAGCCACAATGACTGAAATGGTCTTATTACTAAATCTCCAGAATATTTCTAATAAAAAATTTGGAGAAACAGTTTGGAAAAGTGAGCCCATCTGATGTGTTTTTTAGTTGTTTTGGCTGTCAAACTATTCCTCAGCAAATTCACTAATTTCACTATTGTTGACTAGACACACAGTCATAGCTGGCCTATTCCTAATCTGAGTACTGTAGCACTAGCTCTCTGATACAAAACTACTGCCTATTAACTAGCCATAGCCATAGGTTTGCATATTCTGAATCTGAGTCCAGTAATGAAATGCTGTTAGTACTATGCTTGACTAACATGTAGTGTAACTAAGATTAGTAAGGTAATATTTTTAAAATAATATTATAGCAAAGGCACAATAGAATGGGTAAACTTGCTATCAAAAAGAAGGGGCCTAGCTTGGGGGGAATTGAGTTTTTCAGTTGTTTTGGATTTCTTGGCTATCCAGCCAACCCTTGCTAACTTTGCTTATTTACCAACTGCAACCCCTAATTCCAATAGCATATGCTTTTTTCTTCTATGATTTTCTGGTTTGGAATCTATTCTCTGAGTCTACTAGAAATGCATCTATTGCTTTTTACTATGCAATCCATCCCATAGGTTACTATCAATTTTTCTTTTTCTTTTCTTTCATTGCCTTTAGAAGAGCTCAAGTAAGAGTTTTCTACTATATAAAAAAGTAAGGATTATAATGCCTAACTAATGCTAATGTGTACCAAAGAAATAAGTTATGCCAAAGCCATAACCAATGCTAAGAAATACAAATAAGTTGTGCCAAAGGCACAACCAACACTAAGAAAAAGAAGCATGATTTTGTGCCAAAGGCACAACAAGACAGGTAAACTTGCTAGTATATGTAAGTAAGGAGCTTTAGGGTAGGTCATTTGAGTTCTAATTGATTAAGGGTCAGTGTGAGAGACAGAAGAAAAGAAGTAAGATAAGGGATATGCATAGAAAGCAAGGTGTCCATGTGGTATAACCTCATAGATAAATTGAGAGTCTAGACTGGGTCTGGACTCGAGGTCACATGGTTTCCATGGTCACATGTAGAGATCTCGTGACAAAGAAGAGCAGAATGTCACATGATCAGGAAAAGGGGTAAGTCATGTGACCAAGTCACATGACTGCGAAAGTGAAAATGTGTTAAGTACAATGATTGAAAGAAAAGTGAAAACATAGCATGAGGTCCTGAACTATAACAATTATATCATGAAAGGAATTGTTCATGAAGTGTTGGAAGGTGGCAGGGGAGTTACAAAGACCAAAGAACATGACTATTGGTTTGAAGAGTCCTTTGTGCATTATAAAGATAGCCTTCCATTGGTGGCCATCCTTAATGTGAATGTTGTTGTAGCCCCAACAGATGTCAAACTTGATGAAAAGTTTGGCTCCTTGGAGCTTGTTGAGGAGATTGGAGATAAGTAGAAGGGGGTAGGTGTCACAGATAGTTTGTTCATTGAGGCAGCAGTAGTCATGGCAGGGGCAGAGATCTCTATCCTTCTTTTTGACAAAGAAGAAGGGTGAGGCTTGTGGGGAGTTAGAGGGACAGATCTTTCCAGAGGCAAGATTTTCATCCAGGAAGGCTTTGGTGGCTTGCTTTCATTGGGGGAGAGGGGGTAAACTTTTCCAATTTTAGGGACGAAAGAGTCTTTGAGATTGATTTCGTGGTCGTAGGATTAGAAAGGAGGTATGTGATCAGTTGCTTCTTTTGAGAAGACCATGGCAAATTCAGAGTATTTGGAAAGGAGAGTTACCTTGGGTTTTTCAGTGGCAATGGCAAGTTCAGTAGAATTTGTGACTTTTGCCACAGTGGGGGAGGATGCAGGAATAAACCTGGATCCACATTTGGTAATCCGGTTGATGGTGTAGTTGGTGTGGGCACGGCAGAGGTATATGTTTTTGGTTTTGACTAAAAGGTAGTCATAGAGGTGGGAGTTGTGGATCGTATGGATGTTAATATGTTTTGGTGGTCAAGGGGGGGTTGTGTAATAGGATTTGCTATGTCTGGCAGTGTCAGCAATGAAGGAGGAGTAGAGGAGTTTGGACTCGTCAATAGATTTGTCTAATGTGAATGTGTGAGTTGTTCAGTTGATCATAGGATTGGCTTTTCAAAGCCAGGGGAGTCCAAGGATGGCATTAATCTTTTCCAAGGCCATGACATAGAATGTTACCTGTTGGGTGAGTCCCTCAATATTGACAAAGAGGGTACAGGTGGAGGAGATGATTCCATTCTTGTTGTAGGAATGGTTAGTGTTGCAGGCTTGGCATTGTTTTTCAAGTTTGGCAGTGGGAAGGTTGTGTTTGTGGATGAACTGCTAATCAATGCAAGAGAGCTCAGTACCGCTATCGACTAGAGTGTGAGTGTTGACAGTTTTCATAGTGTGTGATGGTACAATGAACTGGACAGGAATTTCTATTGATTTGGAAGCAGTTTGTACAGTTACAGAAGCACAGGTATGGGGAGGGTCTCATGTCAATCAAGGCTCCCATTTTAAAATCCCCAAGGTATGAAGGAAACATGGTGAACATTTCCTTCTTCATCGTCATCATCTATGTCCATAAGTTTGAGGAGTTCTTTGTCATCCTTTTTGACAGTTTGAACCTTCTTAGGAGAACTGGAGAAGTGGGGACAGTTGGAGCTAGAGTGTCCAGGTTTTCAGCAGCGGAAGCAGAGCTTCTTTTCAATGCAACATTTCCATTCATTGGGGGTAAGTTTGGTGATACGGATTACATCAACATCCATGGCATTGGGATCTTTGGTTTTAGCAGTGGTGGTAGATGAGGAGAATGAGAGGTAGGAGTGAGAGGGTTTTGAATTTTGTTTGGTGATTTCATCAGCATAGTCCTTCTGTGTTTGGAAGTGGATAGCTTTTTGATACCAGTCACTGATGGTAGTAGGGACTATATCCATGGCCATGATGCGATGCATGAGTTCAGGAGGTATTGCAGCAGAGTAGTGGTCAATGAGGACATTGTCATCAGTGATCTTTGCTTGGGAGATGGTGTTTTGGAAGTCAGCGGTAAAATGGGTGAGGAAAGGATTGTAGAAGAAGGTGCCATCCTTGTGCTTTTCCTGGTTCATCCATTTGATGAAAAGCCAAGTGATGATGTTATTGGTGATGTTATGGTGTTTGAAGGCAGTTTCAAATTTGGTGGTGAAAGTAGAGGATGTCCCCATGGAGATGGTGGATCTGGTGATAGTGGAGTTTCAGAATGTGGAGGCCCAGGAGGTGGCTGACCCTTTGGTCATGTAGGAGAGGGTGAAGGCAATTTTCTTCTCGTTGGTGTTGTAGACTTCCTTGTTCACTTTGATGTAGAACATGATGGATTGGAGCCAAGGGATGGCTTGTTCCACAGATCCATCGTAAGGTTCAGGAGCTCCAATGTAGAGTTCCATTGGTTTATTCTGGGTGAAGGTGGTGGTAAAGTGAAGAGGGGTGTTTGCTGGACAGGTGTGGGACTGGGAGGTATTGGTACTTGAGGGATGACAAGGGTATCTGACAGCTAGTGGCTGAGGCAAAGGGTTTCATCCTACTCTTCTTGAGTAGGAAGGTTTTCGTCAAATGATTCTTCCTCACTGGAGGAAGTGTTCTCATGTTCAGAGTTTTGTGGTGAGGGGTTAGGTTGTCACCACTAGGAGCAGAGTCTGGGGTTCAAAGGTGGTTGGGAAATTTTGGCTAACTGTGATGATGGCAGGCCACAAGTGTGTATGCTAGTCTTTTGTTATGCTTGGTCCTTATGAGGACAAGTGAAGATCTGATGGGCAAAAGTGACAGCTTTCCAAGAGTCAAGTCAAAGGGGGTTTCTTTAGACGGAGATGTTGAAGATCTTCCAACCAAGGCGATGGGCCACTACTGCAAAGGTAAGGCTTGGAGATTGATGACAATAGCCATCAAGATGAGGCAAAGATAAGAGTGCCCACTCAGAAGTAGGTAACAACTTAGAGAAGTCTAGGGGACAAAGAAAGGAGAAAGCAATGTATTGGAGCTAGGAACTCAGGTGGGAGTTTAGGTAAGACTAGCTTGGGGAAATACATGCAAGTATCTAAGAGTTTATATACCAAAGCCAAGGGGAAATAACTAATCAGATGGAAATAAATGGAAATGGAGAGAACAATTAGTCAGTGGAGTCAAAGATAGAGACAAAGGAATGATGTGATGGCATCAGCAAATGAGTAAGCATAAATGAGTAAACAAGGTGGAGGATACTTGATGGGGCCTTAACGGCCAAGTATGAGTTCAAGACAAAGATTAGCATAGAGTAAGTACAGATGACAGTGAGGTTGGTCCTCATCTGGAGAGAAACAAATACAAGAAGGAAGAAGAAGAAAAGAAATGTAACAGTATGTTTTTTGTTGTTGTCATTGTTGTTGCTGACTGACCTTGTCTAGTCAAGGCGTCCATGAAGCTGTCAACTGGTTGTTCTTATGTGTTCAGAACAGCCGACAGTGAGTCATCCCCTTCCTCATCAAGACTATGACTGATGTCTTGTTCCAGAGACCTTGCAATGCAGTCGTAGTCATTATTAGCACAGCTTGTTGTTGACTACAAACAAGACTATACTATTGGCTTTACCATTGATCACCATGGGCTACTACTCATCCTACTACTTGATTGGTTTTCTGTCCTTTCTTGTTGCGGTCATTGCCCTCTACCTCTTGTTCACAGGTTAATTCTATATCCAGTTTATACTGTGTCACTAATCCTACCATAGGCTCAGGCAAAGCTTTCAACGTCAGTCGCTTTCTTAAAGAAACCAGTCCCTTTGTCTAGGGCTCTCTCAGAATCAGTCTTTTCATCAGTCTCAGCATTGTCGGAGCTGGATGGTATGCATACACTGTTGTATATTCCACACACCACATATATTACTGTTACGATCCCTCTATTTTCCCCCTATTTTTCCTCATTTTTCCCTATTTTTCCTGACTTGCTATGGCCACTTTCCTTGCTAGCCCCTATCTCTCAACTACACCTGCCATAGCTCGTCTACAAGAAGCCTGCCCTAGATCAGTCACGTGACTTGCACACAGACCAATGGATCTTACCCAAAGGCTGTACCAGATCATAGCTACATGTCACACAGCCCGGCTCACAGCCTTACACAGCCTTCCTAATCTCCGCTCATAGCCTCACACAGCTTGTATAGCATTTGGCACTGCCTTATGGCATAGCCTTGCACCATGGGTCAAGGGTATATCCTTATATAGGTACTGTATAGTTCTAGACACCAAACATGTACACACACAGTAGGATAGTATATAAGGCTCACTGCCACTCCAGAGAACCTCAGTCTTGTTCTCTTGAAGTTCTCCCAATTTCCTTTGTAGTCTAAGGCTTATACTTGGCTAGTAAGCGCTTGCTCCATTGGTAAGGGGTTGGCCGTTTCACTAGAATAAGACTGTACTTCTCATGCTGCTAGACAACTCTAGTCACTGTCTCAAACATCCCCCAGCACCCTCTTGTCACCATCTCGTATAGCCAGCTCAACAGTAAAAGCTACCTCTAGCCACCGTCTAGTCCTCTTCGCTCACACTTTGAGAATCTCAGTGCCTATAACCAAGAAGGAGGAATCCCCTATAGTCTTACCCCTCTTTATAAAGGAGGAACCTAAGGAACAATCACTGACACCTATGCTGTGCAGCTCTAGATCATCATCCCACCACTCCAACCGGGAGCATCATAGTCCAATACCACCACCAGCAGGGTTATACATCCCTGATGACTTCAACCCTAACAATCAGCCACCAGCTGATAACTTTGATTTAACCTTTTTCCCTTACATCCGCGTCAAGGACCTAGAACCCCTTGACACACCAGAACCTGCTGCCTGTACTCCCACTCCCCATTCTCATTCTTACCTTATCCCTCATTGCTGGCAAAGGGATCTCTCTTCCATGCATGACCGCAATATATCCTCGCTTAGGTCTAGACGTGTACTCCATGTCCCTGAACATTACCATAAAAATTAAAAATTTATTTTTCCTCACCTATCATGGCTATTCCGCAATATAACTCTGCTCAGCTTCTGGCAAACCTCTTAGCCATGCCAGATGACACCACCAAACTTACCCTCCTCACTAACACCTTTCAAGGAGTGAATCAAGCTATTCTAAATCTAGAAGTGCAACTGAAAGCTATTCCTCCACCACAACCACCATCTACACCACTACCACCTAATGTGAGAATCTCTAAGAAAGTTAAAATATTCACCGACCCAGGTGAATTCACAGGTGAACTCTCTGAGTTTGAGGACTGGTGGCTAAAGATGAAGACATGGCTAGCTCTAAACTCAGACTCAGTACCTGAGAAATCATATGAAGCCATCGTAGCTATACTCTCCTGCCTTGGGGGAAACACTGGCCTTACATTTGCTCACACCCGACTCACGAAAGGAAAGTCCTACAAGTGGAAAACTTTGGTAGAGGACATTGAGAAACAGTACCACCCTACTGCCAAAGAGGACTAGGCATTACAAAAGTTATGGAATCACAAGTATACCCTCTGTTATAGTTCAGGACCCATACGCTACGCTTTCCATTTTCTTCACCTAATTATACTTAACAACTTTCACTTTCGCAGTCACCTGACTTACCCCTTTTTCAGATCACATGACTTTCCGCTCTTCTTTGTCACGTGACCTCACACGTGACTGTGGGACAACACGTGACTCGAGTCTAGGCCTGGTCCAGACTCTCGTCTTATCTATGATGTCACGCCTCACGGTTACCTTGCGTTTCCCTCATATCCTCTTATCATTGACTTTCCCTCACTGGCCCTCAAGTATTTAGGACTCAGACGACCTACCCTAAACTCCCCTAGTATCATATATATACCGATCCCTCTCGTCGTCTTTTCTTTAGTCCTATTCACTTATTCTACTCTCCCTTGGTGAAACCGGATGAGACCTTGAACAAGTACAACCTAGTTAATAGGGTGTACGCGTGATCTTATAGAGATGACGGTGTGCGTAGCGGTGTTGTATACGACGACGAGGACGATGGTGGAGTTCGTAGTAGGAATGGAGACGTAGTAGTAGCGGAGCATCCAATGACGAGGATGAGGCGGCAAAGATAAAGATGAATTGGAAGAGTGGTAAACAAATGTCCAGGCCCCAAGGGAGAGTAGACAAGTGAATAGGACTGGGGAACAGACGACAGATAGGTACGGTATATATATGATACTAAGGTAGTTTAGGGTAGGTCGTCTGAGTCCTAAATGATTAAGGGCCGGGGTGAGAAGGAAGAGATAAGGGAACATGAGGTAAAAGCAAGGTGTCCATGAGGCGTGACATCATAGATAAGACGAGAGTCTAGACAGGGTCTGGACTCGAGTCACGTGTTGTCTCATGGTCACGTGATCCAAAAGGGGTCAAGTCATGTGACTAGGTCACGTGACTTCGAAAGTGAAAACGACTAAGTCCGATAAAGAAAAATGAAAGTACGCAGCGTAAGGTCCTGAACTATAACACTTGGGGGCCTAGGGCACTTTGACTACCACTCTTCTACCCTTGCACTTTGCTGTTTCATCCTCGTAATCGGATGCTACATCTTGTAACTGTTGTCTTCCCCATTTCCAATCTATACCTTGTCATTTGCGTTGAACTCGACTTCAACCATCACCGTCTTCCTTCTACAAAGGATATTCCCCATCATCTACGTTTGAAAATATCTCTCCTCTACCTGTTATCTCAGGTCTCATTGCTCTAGGTTTTCATCCGGTTTCACCTGAATAGGACTGTCAATTCCTTGCTGCGTCCGTCTTCCCCTCCACCTTATGAGAACTCATTTTCTAAACCGATACGAACGCCACCAGGAAATTCTCGCTAGACATTATCGCACTCAACCCGAACAAACTCCACCACCAGCAAACTACTTCATCGAACTAGAGAACCCAGACGACATTGATCCCAACGACCACACCCCTGGTCCATTCAACTTCATCGAACATCCCGCTCCCCGCATCCTCACCCCTGAACCCGAACAAGTTCCCACGCCAGAAATCGCCCCGTTCGATTTTTTTAGATATCTTCGTACTCCCACTCCTGCTCCCATCCCTGCAGTCAAACCAGCCCCTGCACGCCGACAACGTCAACCTAAAATAAAAAAGGCTAGACACCCACGATACATCCGCCCACAACGAGTCATCCCAGACGACTGCCGAACACTCCGCACCCGATCGACACTTCGTCATCCCACGCGGTATCAGATGTAAACTCCTCTTCCCCCGATATTTCATCCCCCTCCATCCCTCCCTCTACTCCAAGGATGTCCGTTGAGCCCGATGGTCCAACATGGCGAGATGTCATCAACGCCATGCAATTAATGAACGAGACGTTGCGCCTCTCGATTCAACAAGGACAAGCCGCACCCCAACAGTGTCCTCGTGTTGACGCTGATGGCGAGCCCCTTCCTGATTTACCATTCACCTCTACCCGCCTTCCGTCCAAGCTCATCGCCGAACCAGGTACCTGGGACGGCAACCGCACCACGTTTCGATCCTGGTGGGTCCGGATCGACACGTGGGTTCAATGTCACGATGATCTGGACAATCGTCAAAAATCAGCTGCGGTACTGCTCTGCATGACCGGAAAAGCTAAAAACTTCGCCCGCATCACTATGGAAAAATATGTGGCCAATGCCAAAGAAAGATTGGTTGGACATTTGGCATGGCCCACCTGGTCCACCTTAAAAAAGGAAATTGAGGACTTCTTTCGCATTGAGGTCCTCAAACAAGAGGCTTACCTTAAGTTGTGCTCATTACGACAAGGAAGCCTCCCAATCGAAATATTCATGCAGCAATTCGAGTTGTTGCGAAAGGATGCCGACATCGACGAAACAGACACCACCGCACTTCGTCTATATAAGGAAAGGATGGATTACAACATCTATTTCCAACTCTCTATGCGCAGTCCGGCAATTGAGGACACTTTATCATCGTGGCAAACAGAGGCCGACATCATCGGCAAAAGGTTTAACTCTATGCGACTTGAACGCCAACATCTTCCTACCCACCCCCAGAACGAGCCCCGATTTACTGAGGTCGGTACGCAGCCCGGTCGGGGGGCACCGATGGACACTCGCGCCGTCCAATCGAAAACCGAAACGCGAAAATGTTACAATTGCGAGGAAATCGGACATCTCTCTGCTAATTGTAAAAAACCAAGGAAACCCCGTGGTCGTCCGGTCTTCGACCCCACCACGGGTAAAACTCGCTACATCCCACCGCGATCAAATTGCCAAATCGAGTTGGCCCCGACAACCCACATCGCCGCCATCCCCTCCTCTCCCATACCCCCAGCAGTGCTCTCATCTGCCCCGCCGTGGCAGACAGAAGAAGCTAAGGCGTTTTATTTCGACATGTTCACAGCACAAGCCCGGCAGCTAGCTGCCGACAGACTTAAGGGAAAAGGAAAAGCCAAGTGAACCTGGGAGGTGCTCACTTGGCCTGGGACCTATCATCTCCTTTTTCATACGTTTCTCCTTCTCCTTCTCATAATCATTTCGCTATCCTAGGGGAGATGGACGGTGGGTCGGTAGTTGACAACTCATCGAACTTTGTTTCATCCAGTAGTTTTTTCTTGCCTTCGGAAGGAGCGTCTCATTTGAGCACAGCACCCGAAGTAAAAAATAGTGTGCTTAATTCTCCTGAAAAAATAAAAAATACTTCTATTAAATCTTTTTCTTTCAAATCCTCCCCAGCTGACCTTAACCTCAGAACGATCTCTGATGGCGACGAATTCGACATCGAAACACATGTTTACTTCAAAAAAGACAACGACAAATGAAGAAAAACAATAGAAAAAGCGCTACTCGACTCTGGTGCCTGCCAGACATTCGTCAACAAAAAATGGGTATAGTCTCTAGGTATACCCACCAAAAAATTATCTCTTCCCCGTTCCATATCTAACGCCAACGGCTCAACGTCGTCCTACAGCAATATCACAGATTACGTATCTATTGTCTTATCTTATCAAGGACACTCTGAAGGAGTCGACGCCTTGGTAACAAATTTAGGTACTCACCATATTTATCTAGGCTATGACTGGTTTAGACACCACAACCCCCTCATCGACTGGGTTGAAAAAACAATAAACTTCTGTCGCTGCACATGCAACTGTGTTACGATTAATGCAGCAAATCTCACGCACGGCATCTGGAATGCCTCCGTACGTTCCATTGAGGAAGGCCTTGCTGAAAAGGTACCTCCCCAATACCACGAGTTTCTTGACGTTTTCAGCAAAAAAGAGTCACAACGGATGCCGGTCCGCAAACCATGGGACCACGCCATCGACCTAAAACCCGACTTTGTACCCAAAAAGGGTCGGGTAATCCCTCTTTCTGACACAGAACTCGACGAAGTCCGTAATTTTATAGCTTCTGAGCAAGAGAAGGGCTATATCCGCCCTTCCAAGTCTCCACAAACAGCACCCGTTTTCTTTATCCCCAAAAAGACAGGCGAAAAATGTCTAGTCATGGACTATCGCTATTTAAACGAGGGGACAGTAAAAAACTCATACCCTCTTCCTCTCATTTCAGCCCTCGTCGACCGACTCAAAGGAGCAGACAAATTCACTTGCCTCGACCTCAGGTGGGGATACAACAATGTCCGTATCAAAGAAGGCAACGAATGGAAAGCCGCGTTTGTAACGCCGCTAGGGGCCTATGAGCCCATGGTAATGTATTTTGGCATGACTAACAGTCCGCCAACATTCCAACAGATGATGAACGACATCTTCAACAACATGTATGCCGTCGTCATCGTCTACTTGGACGATATGTGTATTTATACAAAGGGTAAGACCGACGACGAACATTCTGAAGTCGTCAAGGAAGTTCTACACCGTCTATGCGAGAACGACCTTTATGCAAAACCCGAAAAATGTATTTTTAACGCTGACAAAGTTGACTTTCTCGGTATGACAGTATTCGCCGACAGCGTCGGCATGCAAATGAAAAAAGTGGATGCCATCCTGGACTGGCCAGCGCCCACTAAACTCAAACATCTTCAATCCTTCTTGGGACTTTGTAATTATTATCGACGTTTTATTAACGGTTTCGGACAGATCACCCGCCCCCTTAACGACCTCACAAAGAAAAACACACCTTATGTCTGGGGGGAGGCTTAGCAAACAGTGTTTGACACACTCAAAAGACAATTTACCACCACGCCGCTCTTGGCATACCCCGACTCCTCAAAGGACATGCACGTTGAAACAGACGCCAGCGATATCGCCACTGGAGCGGTATTATCGGTCTTAGGGGAGGATAAGTCTTGGCGCCCATGCGTTTTTCTTTCACATTCTTTTTCTTCTGCCGAACGCAACTACCCGGTCTATGACAAGGAGTTGCTTGCTATCATACGCGCTCTCGAAGAGTGGCGTCACTATCTCAATGGGAAGGCTAATTTCGAGATTTGGACAGATCATAAAAATCTCGAATACTGGAAAAAGCCTCAAACGCTTTCTGGTCGCCAAGCGCGATGGCACGAGCTCCTACAAGAGTTCAACTATACCCTAATTTACAAACCAGGCAACACGAACGGACGTGCCGACGCTCTCTCTCGTCGCCCGGACCATGGCGACGCGGTCGATAAGTTAAACGAAAATATCACCGTTTTTCCTTCCAACGTTCTACGATCTTCTTCTCTATCTATTCCGGTTGAACTCACCTCCCCAGACACCCGTTTATACTCGAAGGGCTCCTCCTCCACCGCAGGTTTCGACCTGTATTCTACCGAGGATCTTGACATCCCCCCCCATGATCAATGACTCATCCCCACCCGTGTCAAGATTCAGCTTCCCCTTGGTACCTACGGCAGAATTGCACCACGATCAGGCCTCGCCTTCAAACACAAAATCGACGTCATGGCCAGAGTCATTGACGCTGATTATAGGGGAGAAATTGGTGTAATTCTGTTTAACCATTCCGATTTCTCCTTCCACATCTCTAAGTTTGACCGCATTGCACAACTAATTATTGAAAAAATAGAAAACCCAACACTATCAGAATCCAAGACTCTTGACGAGTCAGAACGAAACGATAAAGGGTTTGGCTCTACGGGAGTCCAAGCCATTTCTTCCACGTCTCTTACTCCTAATTTTGAAACTAAATTATGCATGGAATCTTCTAGGTTAAACATTGACGCAGTCAATGAGTACGAATACTACGCAACGGATAGACTCTTCAGAAATTCGAACAGCATTGTTTTCATGCCCCCTTCTCTTCGCAATGAACTCATCTCTATTTTTCATGATTCTCCAGTCGCCGGCCACCCTGGCCGTGACCGTACTATTGCTTCTATTCGAAAGTTTTACTGGTGGCCTGGCGCTGCCAAAGACATTTCTATGTATATCGAACACTGTCAGGTGTGCTCCCTCATGAAGGGTTCGTCAAAGCCACCGGCAGGTAAACTCCTTCCTTTACCCGTTGCTTCCCATCCATAGGAGGACATTTCAATTGATTTTGTAACCGGACTTCCCCTTTCACTTGGCTTCGATTCTATAGAGGTCGTCGTGGACCGTTTTTCTAAAGAGATCGTTCTTTTCCCCTGTATGAAAACAACTTCTTCCTCGGACTTAGCCTCTTTATTTAGAGACCACATTTGGTGTCTCCATGGACTTCCTAACACTATTCTTTCTGACAGAGGACCGCAATTTGTCTCGGAGTTTACCAGAGAGTTGCTAAAAGTCTTGGGCATACAGCAAAAGCTGTCAACGGCGTACCATCCACAGACGGACGGTCA
>JBBPQR010000325.1:0-12770 GCA_038092615.1 Boletus sphaerocystis | reverse complement strand
GGAAAACGACGGCTGGATAAATATTGCAAATGCCGTCTGGTTCCATGCGGCTGCCTACCACCTTAGACAACGCTCTGCACCCACCTCCTTCAAATGGATTAAGGGACACAACGGTGTCCCCGGTAATGAATGTGCTGACAACCTCACCAGCATTGGCGCGGCAAAACCTCTCGCTGACCAAATTGACACCTCCATACCTCCTAACTTCCACCTCTCCGGCGCAAAACTCACGACCATCTCCCAATCTATCGCCTACCAAGGTGTCACAGCCCTATTGCCCGTACTCCCGTACAAACGTGCAACCCTCATCAACCTGGACATCTCACGCTTCGCCATCCATGCAATCTCCGGAACCATGGAAACAGACGCATCCATATGGATGAAATGTAGGAACCCAGCCCTACGCAAACCGGTGCAACTTTTCCTCATCAAAGCCCTACACCATGCACTGAAAATCGGAGACTACTGGGCTGCCATCCCGAACCCACAATACACCCCCCGAGCCTCCTGCCACTACCCGAGCTGCGACAACGCAACAGAAACTCTCGAACACATCCTCCTCGACTGCAAAAGCCCAGAACGCACCAAAATCTGGCACCTGACGAAGTCTCTCTGGCCAACCGCCCTACCCCCATGGCCTAACATTACCCTAGGGACCATCCTGGGATGCGCCTCTCTAACCTTTCCAACCCCCGACCCAAAAAATCCCCACACCACTGCCCGCACTGCTGGACACTCCCGCCTATTACAAATAATGATCTCTGAAGCAGCCCACCTAATATGGGTGCTGCGCTGCGAACGAGTAATCCAAGGTACGACCCACCCCACAGACGCCATAACAACCCGCTGGATAAACAAACTTAACCACCGCCTACAAATCGACCGATACACAGCAAGCAAAATCCGCCGCTCCAAACTCTCCTCCAGCAAAGTCCGTCACACATGGTCACATGTCATTGCTCCCCCTACCGAACACCAGGATGACTGGCCTACTGCCCTTGAGGTTTTAGTGGGTATCAAGCTCCCCAGGGCCTCTATCGAACGAGGTAACCAGGGAGTGCACGGAGCCCCACACCCCCCGCACCACGCGGGGCGTGCGTAAGCGCATTTTCCCTCGGACCGGAAATACTCTTGTATTGCCGCTATAGCGTTTATGTAGTACTCGACTTGTCAGTAGCTGCATAATACACCGCTTGTCCAAAAAAAAAAAAAAAAAAAGAACTTGGTAGTGTGGGCAACTACTTCTATACATGTACCCGATTCGAGTACTACCCATGTTGTTTGGAACCAGTTGCTTGGGTCGGATAATACAGCCCTTTGTCGCCGATTTTACAATTACGATCGAATTGAATCCTGTTAGAGTGGTACTGTACATGTAATCATCTACAGCTCAACTACACCTAGGGTGCTTTTAGCTCTGAGCACGAAGCAACGTGCTCAAAGTGGGATAAAAACGATGGCCGGAGAATGGTATCACGTCACCAATTGCTGTACGTCTACTCGGCCTTGTAGTCGGGGCGCAAGGAACGGACGACCTTGCCTAGAGGTATATTGAGCAACGGCACACTAGCACGATCAAATGATAGTCTCACCAGCTCTCCAAATCTCCTGGTCATCAATCTCCTTGAGCTCCTTTGCAAGGTCTTGACGGTACGTCGCACGGCCGTTGAACTCCAAGGACTTACGAGTCTCAGTGCCGTTCTTGACACTCTCGTAAAGCTTCTCAAAAATGGGAAGGTTCGTCTTTTCGAAAATAGGAGCCCAATCGAGTGCTCCACGACGGGCAGTGGTGGAGCAAGCATTGTACATGTAGTCCATGCTGTTGACAAATGATAGTTTGGCATACAGAATTGCGATGAGGATGAATACTCACCCTTTCTGGCCAATCAAAGGGTAGAGAGATTGAGTAGCCTCCTCGACGGTCTCGTTGAATGCCTCTGAAGGTGTGTGACCATTGGCACGGAGAACCTTGTATTGGGCACAGAACAACCCCTCTATTTGTCACTTGAGAGAGAGTCTGGACAATATCAACAAAGGGACTTACGGATGGCACCCATGAGCTATTTAACCAGTCAGTATGGCAGAGTAAGGCATATCAATGGTTGAGACATACCACGCCTCGTTCGCCGTACAAGTCAGAGTAAACCTCCTTCTCAAAGGTGGTCTCGTACATGTAGCCAGAGCCGATGGCAACACCGAGAGCAACAGCTTTCTCTTTTGCCTTGCCTGTGACGTCTTGAAAGACGGCAATACTGGAGTTGATACCCCTACCCTCCTTAAAAAGAGTGCGGACGGTACGGCCTGAACCCTTCGGGGCGACGAGGATAACATCAACATCAGGGGGAGGGATAACATGGGTGTCTTCCTTGTAAACGATGGAGAAGCCGTGCGAGAAGTAGAGTGTCTTGCCCTTTGTAATGAGTGGCGCAATGGTGGACCAAGTTTGGGATTGGGCAGCATCGGAGAGAAGGTTCATGATGATTGTACCACGGTTAATGGCCTCCTCGATGGGGAAGAGGGTTTCGCCTGGTATCTATCGAGGTAGATGAGCGTGTGTTGGAAAACGAGAAAGGGAAGGGCTAACCCAGCCATCCTCCTTAGCCTGTCTCCAACTCTCACCGTCCTTGCGGACACCGACGATGACATTAAGGCCGTTGTCACGAGCATTCAAGCCCTGACCATGGCCTTGAGAGCCATAACCAATGAGGGCGAGGGTGTCATTTTTAAAGTAATCGTGAAGCTTGGCGAGCGGCCAGTCACTGCGCTCATAGACGACCTCCTCCGAGCCCGCAAAGTTGAGGGTCTTGACGCCGCGCACATGGAGGGTCTTGAATGACGTGTCAGCTGAAAAAAAAAACGATGTTGTGGGTATGAAATTTTACCTGGGGTGCGGGACGAGAAGCGACCGGGGAACGGGCGAGGAGGGAGAAGGAGGCGTGGATGGCGCGGGGAGCGCGACGAGCAAAGGCAGGGAGAGCGCGCGAGGAGAGACGCGATGCGATTGAGGCCATCGTTGAAGTGAAGTGGTCGAGTCAAAGTCGCGTCTTTTTCAACCAAAACGCTGCCGAGTAATGTCCGAATATGTCCGAACAAATACGTGAATTGCTACTAGTACAGATCATTCCACCTTTTTCGCTTCCTGACCGAACACGATCTCGTCTACCGCCTGCCTCTTTTCCTGCGCGTTCAGCAGCAAACCCCATACCGGTGTGCACACCGGAACAAACATTGCGACTCGCTCCTGGTACGCCTTGTACGCGACAGGATACTTGGACGATGAGATCGACTCCGTCAACCCGGTGGACCCGAGAAAGAGCGTGCACAACACGAGACTTGGAAGGAGCGGTGCTAGCGATCTCAACGACGTTGGCCACTCTTGTCCCCACGGCCCATCCGCACATACCAGCGGAATCAAGTTGGTGATGACCTGGCACACCGCCGTCGTCAGTCAATCCCAGCCATCCATCCGCAACACGACATACCCAGAAACTTTGCTCGCAGAAAAAGTTGGGATGCCTGGACCATGCCCACAATCCCCGAGTTACAAAACCCCTTTCGGCATCCCGTTTCGTCCAGGCAATACGGGCACCAAACCATTCATTCGGGTTCAATTTACCCGAACGTTTGAACGTCTGAAACGAATACTGCTGATTATCCGCGATGAACTCGATCAAAAGTGTGAGAAATCCAAGTGCGCCAAGGACATAATCGGAGACACCCAAGCCCGTGTGTGGTTGAGTGACAGCGATCTTCGTGGGAACACCCAGTAGAAAGAGGATGACATTCTGAGTCACCGCTGGACAACACAGTGAGCGTCGTGTTGGGTAGCGACATTTGAACATACCAATGAAAGTGAGGTTAAGCACCTGGAACGACCAGGGAGGGATCATGTCGCGGACGATCTTCCAGCGATAGTCCTCATCGTTGCTGATTCAAACAAAACATGCAATGAGTCCCTCGTCGTCTTGGCTGGCAGACACTTACAAAGCAAAGAGTCCTCGCCTCCATGTATTGTATGAAAGTCTATGTGCCGTACATAAAGGTCATGTGATTGCATAGGGGTCATAACGCACCTGATCATCCAAGTAACCTGTTTCTACCATCAGACCTGGTTGCAGCAGATATACTTGGAGACAACTTACAACCAGGGCGAGCATGAGGAGTGCACGGGGACTGAAACTGCCCACGAAAGACTTGTCAACTGTATCGGGGATGTATGGAATAAGGAGCGTCTGGAAAGTGCGGGGCCACAGCGGGAGAAGGGCGTAGTATGCAGAGTAGATGGCGGGAAGCACAACCCAGAGTCTGTCCACCTGAGAAACGTTTCCGGTCAAAAGGGACAAGACATATGCAGACAGTGTTGCTCCAAGACAAAATCGGACTGGCCAAACGAATAGTGGTGCTTTCTGGATGAGTGTATCCATCTTGGTTGTCGTTGATCAAACGCAAGCAAAGAAGCCCCTCGACAATATATACTACCACATTCAAACTCAGATCTTACATACTATAACGTAACCAAACATTCCATACTTACAAAGCACCTGTATTCAGTAAGCGATCACGTGCTGCGTGATGTGTGTTTATCCTTGTTATTTTCTAAAGCTCTTGCCATAATTGGTTACTCCGACTCTTGTCATCTTGCCGCCATGTCCACCAGCGTTCTCTTCTCCACGTTCCCGCCTTTCCCCACCTTGTCTCTCCGCGTCCCCGCAGAGACGCGCGTCCATGATCTCTACGACCTTCTGTGCGTTCGTTATCCAGATCTGCCTGCCCCCGATTCCCTGCACATCTCCCCACACACCGGCTCGCTCACCCCACACACCCGCGTTTCAGAGCTCCATGATGATTCGTCTGATCTCGTCATTCTGCGGATTGTTCCACGCCTTCGCGGTGGAAAGGGTGGTTTTGGCTCACAACTCCGTGCCGCCGGAGGTCGTATGAGTAGTCAGAAGACGAACAATAACGATTCGTGCCGGGATCTCAGTGGCCGCAGGCTCAGTACCATAAAGACCGCCAAACGGTATTTCATTCCCCCATTCCATCGCCGCACATGTCTAACCTTTACATGCAGCCTTGTTGACTATATGGAAAATGAGGAAGAACGCAAGAAAGCCGCCGCCGAAGCTAAAAAAGCTAAACTAGAAACCCTTGAGAGAAAGATTGCTTCAGCGGACCCCGAACCGTCAGCTGGGAAGAAACATCGTTTTGATGATACCGAATACTTGGAAGAGAGTCGAGAAATCATTGATAATGTAAAATCCGCTGTGTCTACAGGTTGGCGCATTCCTCCTAATCGTGGACTCGTCACTGAGTGAACGCTTGCCAGGCTTGCTCAAGAAGAAGAAGAAAGCCAAGATCAACCACTCTTCACGTTCTCCAGACGCCGCGAATGCGCCCTCGGAAGAACGAAAGGAGCTCGCCACCGTAGTCCTCGGACCAGCAGGTGCTGAGAAAGTGGCAGCATCCACTATGAATGCACCTGCAACTGTAACTGCTTCGGCATAGACTGGGAGTTTGTTATTCATATGCTTTACGTAGCTGTATGTTGTGTTTCGTGCATGATGCCAAGTGAACCAAATAAATCATCCATCCGTTGAACTTCAGGTTCGGCGATTGCCTTCACTGATGGGTGCGACCTACATTCGAGTCGTAGGGAAAAGTATACCAAAGTAAGACCCCAAGCAGAAAGTATGGAGTATACTTATGCCCAAAATGACGACTATGTCGTACCACTCAAGCGTGTGGAACGTGTGAGGAGAACCAGGTTTCCTAGTTGCTCGCTCTGGTCTCATGGCGCGAAGAAGGGTATTTTTCGGGTTCCAGTGACGAAAACGATTTCTGAGCATGCAATTAAGGACAAATATTCCAAGACCACACGAAGGGTAGTCAGCATACCCGAAGATCGTTGCACCTCACCGACCTACGCAACATTCCTGTCTTGGTTCTAGCAGTAGTCAAGTCTGATAGACCCAATTCGAGCGACCAACAAGATATATCCGAGCACGAATCGCTGGAGTCTGTTATCAAGTGCATGTTCTGCATGTTCAAAGTCAGAAAAGGTGGAATTGTGAAAGAGAGCTAGCAAACCCTCAGGTCCCCGTGATTCTTGACTCTCCGGAGGCCTCGGACTGTTGTGGATGATGTTCGGCTCTCCTTTGCGTCAATGCTAGTCACCAGAGAAGAATCCGCGGACGATGTGTTTGTCTCAGAGGTCTCCGTCTTGAGAGGTGAAGGATCGCTGATGAATCCCTCCTCATCCACATTAGTGAAATCGGTAGGACTGTCGGCGGCAAAGCAAGCAGAAAGTTTTGGGACGGGAACCGCCAAAGCCTCCGAAACATATGCAAAGTGGGCATCCATCCTCGCCTGCTTCTCCCTCTCCACCTCGTCAGTCCACTCTAGACTGTCATCCGAGTCAAAATAAAAAGTCGCAAACTCGGTGGCAAGCATCGCGTCGTATTTCGCCTCAGAAGTGCTTGTCCTCAAGGATACACACGAGCTAGTCATGGAAAGTTTGTTGGACTTCATGTGCACCACTTCAGCATCCGCCTTTGGGTTCCCGACTTGCTCTTCGTTTATATGAAGCTTGTTGAGAAGTGCTGTAGAGGGAGGAGTGGGTTTGCGATACGGAGCAGTAAAAAGGTGCACCGATGACGACGGAGGCGGAACTTCAGTCACGCTTCGCAAGATGAAGACGAAGTCTTCGCCGTGGTCGTATTCGCTATATGTGGCGAGGGAAGCGATTGTGTCCAATCTGGTTTTCCCTAGGGGGAGCGAGTCGAATGCCATGGCAGTGTGGACTCTTGGAATAGCACTCTGAGAGGTTGGCGTCAGCAACGGAGATGCATGTACATCCCAATGTTGGTGGACACCAGAGACGGCGAATGCGCGGAGGTTCGAAACATGCGGAGAGACGCGATTACTCGTCCTGAATAATTTGATGATGTTGCCCCTCGCCAATCTGACCTTGGAAATAATCTTCTTTGAATGGATATCCGTACGCATATCGAGGAGTGGAGAAGATTGGACTACATTCTGACGCAAAAGTCAAATGTCAACAGTTCGCTGAAACAACTCTACTCGCCGTGCTCATTGACTGCTTTGGCTTGAGTGGGATGTCATCTGTGATGGTGATGCAGAGCTGGGCGATCTTACTCGACTGAATATTGTTGAAACCCGCAACAGGACACTGTGTGGCGTGCAGTTCTCGATCCTTCTTGCGCCTCTCGAAGATCGTGGACTGAAACCTGAAGGGGTTGACAGAGATATTCATGACGATGTATGTAGCTTGTCGATATAAGCTATAACACAAGTGGGATTATGACGACAGAAGTGGCGAGTCGGTTTTACAGGCATGTGAGGTGTCAGCCGTCTGAAGTTGTCGAGCCAGTACCCGATCGTAAGGTTCGGAAACTGGTGCATACCGCAAAAGTAGGGGACAGATTGTCCAACCAAATATTGGCAGTGAGGCGGATAAGAGAAAGAGAGAATATGTTTTTGGTGACCCTACCTGGCAATGGAATCAATAGACGACTCACAATTCATTATCAGGTTCTGAAAGAAAAAAAAAAGTTTCCATAGGGCAGAACGACTTCTTCTGCTCATCGGAAATCAAGTTTGGGAGACTAGTAAAAAACCGAGTCAGTAGACCGATACAGTGACGAGGAGGTTACTACCTCGGATCAACCGTCGTACGCAGGCGAATAAGGTTACATTTCAATGTCCCCGAGAGTAGTGTCGTACATGTGAACCGTTGTGGTTTACCCGAAAAACGAACCACTGCACGTCTCTGTGGTATGCGATTAACATCAGGTCTATCGCCCTTGAGGCGGGCCCGACCTCACGCCCGTTTGTTCGCGACTGTCTCTTCCATCCCACAAACTATCATCGAAAAGGTCGTGCAAAAGTACGCAGTCGATCTTCCAAATGGAAAAGTAGTCAAAGCGGGTGACTATGTTATGATTCGCCCAGAGCATGTCATGACGCACGATAACACTGGGCCAGTCATCTCCAAGTACGCATGTGTTTCGTCTCTGCCCATCCTGTTAACGTTGCGTTTCTCGCAGGTTCAAGTCCCTAGGTGCTACAAAGATCACAGACCCGAAGCAACTTGTTTTCACCCTCGACCATGATGTCCAGAACAAATCCGATAAAAACCTCGCGAAATATTTCGCCATCGAGTCATTTGCTCGCCAGCATGGTGTCGACTTTTTCCCCGCTGGTCGGGGGATTGGTCACCAGATCCTCGTCGAGGAGGGGTATGCGTTTCCCCATACCCTTACTGTTGCAAGCGACAGTCACAGCAACATGTATGGTGGCGTCGCTTGCGTCGGCACTCCGATCGTTCGTACAGACGCAGCTGCTCTCTGGGCAACCGGAAAGACTTGGTGGCAGGTCCCTCGTATGGTCAAGGTGGAACTCAAAGGCAAATTGGCTCCCGGAGTAACGGGTAAGGACGTCATCGTCGCTCTCTGCGGCTCCTTCAACAACGATGAGGTCTTAAATGCCGCTATCGAGTTCACGGGTGAAGGTGTAGCCTCCCTCTCAGTTAACGAACGTCTCACAATCGCAAACATGACGACCGAATGGGGTGCCCTCGTTGGCGTTTTCCCCGTCGATCACACTCTTCTCGAGTGGTACGAGAAAACACTCCAGAGGGTCGAACTCCGTTCCTTCAGTGCTGGTACATCTGGTATCCCTGCTCCCCCAGAACACCCTCGCATCAACCGACAACATCTCGATGCGCTCAAGTCCGTCCACCTCACCTCGGATGCTGGTGTCTCGTACTCTTCACACCTCGTCTTCGACCTTTCCACGCTCGTCCCCCATGTCTCAGGCCCAAACAGCGTCAAAGTATCTACGCCCCTACCCAAACTTGAAGAAGCCCGCGTCCCCATCCAAAAAGCTTACCTCGTCAGCTGCACCAATTCACGTGTCTCAGACATCGCAGAGGCGGCAGCAGTCATGAAAGGAAACAAGGTTGCACCAGGAGTCGAGTTCTATGTTGCTGCAGCAAGTTCGTTGGTTCAGCAAGAATCCGCAAGGCGCGGTCATTGGGGTACACTCGTCGCTTCTGGTGCCAAAGTTCTCCCCGCCGGATGCGGGCCTTGCATCGGTCTTGGCACGGGTCTCCTGCAGGAGGGTGAGACAGGGATCAGTGCGACAAACAGGAATTACAAGGGTCGCATGGGCCACCCTAAAGCGCAAGCATACTTGGCAAGTCCTGCGGTGGTCGCTGCCAGTGCCATCAAAGGGTATATATGCAGCCCCGACTCACTCGATTCTACCAGTCTACCTCCAACCGGTGCACCTACGTTTTACGTGGCTCCCTCAGAACCACTCACTGCTTCACTTGGCACTCCGGTCCAGATGGAAGACGAACCTCTCTTCCCTGGCTTCCCATCCGTCTTTTCAGGTCGCTTGCTATTTGCACCTCAAGACAACCTCAACACGGATGCTCTCTACCCCGGAAAATATACTTACCAAGACGACATCACCCTTGAGCGACAAGCTCAGGTCGTCATGGAGAATTATGATCCCGACTTTGCAGGCACCGTGGCTTCGCTGACATCAGTCCAAGGCCAGAACCCTTCCACGCCTCCTGCATCGGAAGGTGGCGACGGTATCACAAAGGAGGGCGTCATACTAGTGTCTGGGTATAATTTTGGCACAGGATCCTCTCGCGAGCAGGCTGCGACCGCGCTCAAAGCTGCGGGGGTCCCTGTCGTGATCGCTGGCTCTTTTGGAGATATCTTTAAACGGAACGCCATCAACAATGGGCTCGTGTGCCTGGAGTGTCCTGAGCTCGTCAGGGATCTCACGGACGCCTACGCCAAGGACGGCAAACGTGGTGGTGGGGGTAACAAGGGTGAGCTCACGGTAGACGAGGGTCACGACATACGGATCAACATGCAAAACGGGTCTGTCGTCGTCAAGGGCTCTGGATACGAGAGACAGTACGCAGTCCGTACCGTCAGTGCTAGCGTGCAGGAACTCTGGGTCTGCGGAGGGCTCGAAGGATATATCCTGAAATCTATTCGGTCGCAGTCATGACGGAGGTATATGTATTTACATGTATAACTGTATATCAGACATGCTGTTTGTAAGGGAAAATTACTATCGATTCCTTGGACATCTGAAATTTACGATCACAAACCGAGCTTGTACAAATGAGCAAACCCTCGCAGAGAGTGAGATGTGAGTCGCTCTATATTCCATTACACAACCGATACAGTACTGCCGAGTCTAGGTGCTTCGATAGCTTGATACTGCTTCATTCGGAGATCGAGTAAATAAGAGATGTCCCTCCCGGGAGGATGTCGTTCGTATGTCGTCGGCTTCTCATAAACGATGCCCGCAACACAAATCTATGACGAAGAATCAGTCACGATCGCTTGACATGCCTGCCATTTCTCACAAGGATATCGGCTGTCAAGCCCTTGATGGGAGAAGCACAAGAACGGAGTCGATGATGGCGGTACAGCACCGTCTCTGTCTCGTCGATCTTGACAAATTGATCGTTTACGTTCTGTCGTCGGCGAATCGTCGCAAAGCAAAAAAAAAAGGAAAGGGGAGAGAAATGCAACCTTCACCCCTGACGGGTAAAGAGAATCAGCACTCACGTGAAGTCCCTCTGGGTACGGCCAGTCTTCGCTGCCCCTCGGTACCAAGGGCTCCTTTTCGGACAGGGACGGGTCGAGGATGGCTTCGAGCGGATGATTAAAGATTCGATCCACCTCTCCGACGGAGGGTTTCAATGTGCAGAGAATGGTAGGATTCGTAAGGAATGCAACGACCGGCGTGACGATGAGTTGGGACTGAGAAAGAAACGGTCGGAGGGTACAGAGCGTATGAATATCGGGCGAGCTTGGAGGGAGTCCGACTTCCTCGTGAGCTTCTCTAAACTGTCAAGTAAGAGGGAGTCAAGCAACAAAACTGACGGGCAAGAAAACATGAACAGAAAGAGGCATGGGGGGATCTTACAGCTGTATAGACGAGATCCACATCGGTCTCATCTGCTTTGCCGCCTGGTAGTGCTGTCTGTCCAGGGTGAGCGCGAAGAAGCTTAGAGCGTGTCGTGAGCAGGACTCGGAGCTCGCTTCCTTGCTCGTATAGTAGAACTAGCACAGCAGCCAGTTTCTTTCTCGGGATGCCCGACCTGCGGATAGACTGCTTGGTGAGGCCACCTCCGAAGAAGCTCAACATAACTTACAAATCTTGGCAAAGAATGCCTTGTGCACGGAGTCGCTCGACGGCGACTCTGGTTCTTTCAGAATCCATAGTCGTCAATGATGCTGGCGGTTGCATGGTGGGTTTCGGTGACTTGTGTTCCATTCACACCACCAGACCTGGCAGGACAATTTCGGCCGATGAACCAGAATTGATAACGAGCACCTAGGCAGCCTACTGGCAGACTGGGCGATTTGGATATGCAAGAACAACAATGCATTCAAAAATACAGATAAATAGGAAAACAAAAATGTCAACAATCTTCTACGGTATTGTATAACACGGATATCGTCTCTTCGAGTCGGATGGTCAATAGCAGAAAACTCACGTATCACTTTCTGGATTTCGGTCGCGGGATGAAAGAAGCTTTGGTTGTTGACTTGGAAGGTCTTCGCGGTTGTGCCTCTGTGACACCACCCTCGTCCGCACTATCCAGTGCCGCTCCCTGTGCGTGTCCTGCACTCATAAACATGGGGGTACCCCCGCCCCCTCCATGCGCGAGGAAACCTTTCCGCTTGCTCTTCGTCCCTGTCGCAATGAAAACGTCCTCTTCATCTGTATCCAACTCGTCGTTGCATTGATCAACGTCCGAAGAGCGAGCTTCTGCAGTACGTAGTTCTTCGTCGAGCGTCTGACGCCGCTTGTGGACTTTCTTGCGCTTGTTCTGGGAACTTGATCCTGAACCCGACGAAGTCGAGGGGTGACCATTTTGTTGCAGCGCAGCTCGAGGGCGACCTTTCCCTGGCAAGGTAGGTTTCGCTTTGAGTTTGCTTGATTTGGATTTGGCGACAGGGATGAGTGAGAGACATGGAACAGGTGCGGATTGCGGGAGTGCCTCATCATCGTCATCATCTATCTCTGAATCCAGAGACGGGAGGAACTTCGGTTTTGGAGTCGCTCCTCGCTTTGTGCGTGCCGGCGCCGAGGGTCTACGAGGAGTGGGGACTGGTATTGGAGATGTGGGAGGGCGCTTTTTAAATAGATCAGAGGTACGGCGAGGTACGGAATCAGGACTGATGGTTCTGGGTTCTGGATGTGAATGTTCTGCCATTTCAACATCGATTACTTCTATCTGCTCTTCACCAGCGTCTGCCTTGGATGCTTTGTGAGTTGCGATGCTGACTCTGGGTCCGGGGGGTGTCGATGGGATTCGGTCCTCAATACTGTTCTCGTCCCGGTCATTGTCCGAACAGAGCGAGGGTGTAGTTACATCAGTTTCATTAGATGGCGCTTGGCGCGGCGGAAGAGAGGGATTTGATAGAAGCGATATTTCTGATGATGATGCAGCAGTTTCCTGGCTCGTTCCCAATGAAGATTGGGAAGATAATTGCGTCATACGGCGCTTCGCTGCGTGATATCAGTCAGTGAAAGGTAAATGTTCAGGACAAGGGATATGACATACATGGTACGTCCGTCAAGACATCTACCCCCAGTGCATCCGCCTTGCGCTTTTGGCCCACCCGAACCTCCGGTTCGTTCGGTGTTGCCAGTGCGGACAATGCTAACGGTGCGGCAGAGACGAGCCGATTGGCACACGAAGA
>JBBPQR010000324.1:0-12783 GCA_038092615.1 Boletus sphaerocystis | reverse complement strand
GATTCCAGAGGAGGTTCATGTGCTACGACCCCGCTCCCTCCTGCGCTGCCCATCCTGGTTTCTCCCGCTCTAACATCTCTGAGATCTTCTTCACCTTCTATCTCTCCCGCATCACCTAGAATGTCCGGTACTGCCCCTCCTGCTCCAATATGGCAGGATATCTTGAACGCCATGCAACAAATGCAGCAGATACTGCAAACTTCCCTTGCCCTCCAACCACCTGCCATGCTTGCCACCTCTACCTCCTCATTCCCTACAAAACTCATCGCCGAACCAGGATACTGGGACGGTAATCACACCACCTACTGTACTTGGTGGATCAAAATCGAAATGTGGGTCCAGTGTCACGACACCCTGGACAATCACCAAAAATCCGCCATGTACTAATAACACAGGAGGTTGGCCTGACTGGGACAATCTTAAAAAGGAGGTTGAGGACTTGTTTAGGATTGACATCCTGAAGGAGGAGGTCTATAAAAATTTCATAGGACTACGCTAAGGGTCTATGCCCATTGAGGTGTTTACACAGCAGTTCGAACTCTACAGGATCGATGCCAGCATCAGCGCCACCGCCGATAACGCCCTCTGTGCCTACAAAGAAAAACTAGACTATAACATCTACTTCCAGTTATCAATCCAAAAACCGGCAATCAAAGACAAGCTCGTCACCTGGCAAGCCGAAGCCATCAACCTCGGCAAAAAATTCAACAACATGCACCTAAAGTGCAGCCCCCACCCCCTACGACAAGATGAAGGTGGACGAGAACCAAGGTACACCGAGGTCGGGCTTCAACCAGGACGAGGAGCCCCAATGGACATGCACGCCATACAACAAACAACGGAGACACGCAAATGTTACAACTGCGAAGAGGTCGGTCACCTCTCCCACAATTGCAAAAAGCCCCGTCATCCTCATGACCAACAAGTCTTCGACCCCACCATAGGTCAAACCTGCTATATCCCACCCCATTCCAATATTCGCAAGATCGAGCTCGCCTCCACCACCAGTATCGTACCTATCCCCACCCCATCTCACTCCACGCCTTCACCAGTGCCCTCATCTGCCCCACTGTGGCAGATAGAGGAAGCGAAGGCTTTCTACTACGATATATTTATGGCACAAGCACGGCAGCTAGCTGCCGATGGACTTAAGGGAAAAGGCCAAGCCAAATGAACCTGGGAGGTGTTCATTTGGCCAAGGACAATATTTCTTTTACTTACTTTTCCTCTTCTCCTTCTCACAATCGGTTTGCAATCTTAGGGGAGATGGATAGTGGGTTGGTCAGCAGTAACTCATTGAACTTTGTAGTATCATCTAGTTCTTCTTTGCCTTCTGAAGGAGCGTCTCACTTGAGCGTAGTGCCAGAAGTAAAACACAGCGTGCTTAATTCTCCTCAAAAAATAAAAAATACTTCTATCCAATCTTTGTCTTCTTTAAAATCCTCCCCTGCTAACCTTAACCTCAGAATCATCACCAATATCTATTACAAAAACAATAACAAATGGCAAAAAACAACAGAAAAAGCTCTACTCGACTCTAGTGCCTGCCAGACTTTTGTGGACAAAAAATGGATACAAGCACTTGGTATTCCAACTAAAAAAATTATCCCTTCCTTGTTCTATCTCTAATGCCGATGGCTTGACATTGTCACACGGTAACATCACTAATTACGTTTTCTTAGTCTTATCTTATCAAGGACAGTCCAAAGGAGTCAACGCCTTGGTAACTAATTTGGGTACTCACTGTATTTATCTAGGCTACAACTGGTTTAAATGCCACAACCCCTGTTATAGTTCTGGACCTCACGATACATTTTTCACTTTTCTTCATCTCTTCATACTTGGCAACTTTTCACTTTCGCAGTCACGTGACCTAGGCACATGACTTGACCCCTTTTTTCAGATCACGTGACATTCCGCTCTTCTTCGTCATGTGACCTCACACGTGACCATGGGACAACACGTGACTCGAGTCTAGACCTGGTCCAGACTCTCGTCTTATCTATTATGTCACACCTCACGGTTACCTTGCGTTTCCCTCATGTTTGCTTATCATTAACTTTCCCTCGCCGGCCCTCAAGTATTTAGGACTCAGACGACCTACCTTAAACTCCCTTAGTATCATATATATACCGTTCCCTTCTGTCGTCTTTTCCTTAGTCCTATTCACTTGTCTACTCTCCCTTGGGGGCCTGGACATTTTGTTTACTACTCTACTTCTCTACCATTGCACTGCGCCGTCTCATCCTCGTAATCGGATGCTCCGTCGATTCTATGTTTCAATTCCATCATCATCTTTTACCATCGCTCTCGTCGTCATCATCGACACCCATCTCCAACAAGTCATCTCTATTAGTTCACGCCTCATCCCTGCGAATATGCAGGTCTAAGTTGTTCAAGTCTCCATCCGGTTTCAACCCCCTCATCAACTGGGTTGAAAAAACAATAAACTTCTGCCACTGCACTCGTAACTGTGTTACAATCAATGCAGCAAACCTCATCCACGGCATTTGGAATGCCTCTGTATGATCCATCAAGGAGGGCCTCGCTGAAAAGGTACCTCCCCAATATCATGAATTCCTTGACGTTTTCAGCAAAAATGAATCACAACAGATGCCGGTCCGCAAACCATGGGACCACGCTATTGATCTCAAACCTGACTTTGTTCCCAAAAAGGGTCGGGTAATCCCCCTTTCCAATGCCAAACTCAAAGAAGTTCATAACTTTATAGCTTCCGAGCAAGAGAAGGGGTATATTTGCTCTTCCAAGTCTCCTCAAACGGCTCCCATTTTCTCTATTCCCAAAAAGATAGGCAAAAAATGTTTGGTTATAAACTATCATTATTTAAATGAGGGTACAGTTAAAAACTCTTACCCTCTTCCGCTTATTTCAGCACTTGTCGATCGCCTTAAAGGCACAGACAAATTCATCTGCCTTGACCTTAGGTGGGGATACAATAATGTTCGCATCAAAGAAGGCGACGAGTGGAAAGCCATGTTTGTAACACCACTAGGGGCTTATGAGCCTGTAGTAATGTATTTCAGCATGACTAACAGTCCACCTACCTTCCAACAGATGATGAATGACATTTTCAATGACATGTACACTGTCGTCATCATCTACTTGGACAACATGTGTATTTATACAAAAACAAATCCGATGAGGAACACTCAGAGGTCGTCAAGGAAGTTCTCCATAGGCTTCGCGAGAACGACCTTTATGCAAAACCCAAAAAATGCGTATTTAATGCTGACAAAGTTGACTTTTTAGGCATAATAGTTTCAGCTAACGGTGTCGGCATGCAACTAAAAAAGGTCGACGCCATCCTTGATTGGCCAGCACCTACCAAGTTAAAACAGCTCCAATCCTTCTTGGGGTTGTGTAACTATTATCGACATTTTATTAACGGTTTTGGACAGATTGCCCGCCCCCTCAACGACCTCACCAAAAAGAATGTACCTTACATTTGGGGGGAGGCTCAACAAATAGCATTTGACATGCTCAAAAAACAGTTCACAGCCGTGCCACTTCTGGCATTCCCTGACTCCTCAAAAGACATGCACATTGAAACAGATGCCAGTGACATCGCCTCTGGTGCAGTATTATCCATCCTAGGGAAGGATAAATTATGGCGCCCTTGCGCTTTCCTTTCTCACTCTTTTTCTTCTGCCACGCACAACTACCCAGTCTATGATAAGGAGTTGCTCGCTATTATATGCGCTCTTGAGGAGTGGCGTCATTATCTCATTGGAAAGGCTAATTTTGAGATTTGAACAGATCATAAAAATCTTGAATACTGGAAAAAACCACAAATGCTTTCTGGCTGCCAAGCGCGATGGCACAAACTTCTGCAAGAGTTCAACTATATGCTCATTTATGAACCCGACAACAGGAATGGTCGTGCCGATGCTTTGTCTTGTCGCCCAGATCACGGCAATGCAGTTGATAAATTAAATGAGAACATCACCATTTTTACTTCTGATGTTCTCCATTCCTCTTCCTTATCTATCCCCATTGAACTCACCTCTCCCGACGCTCACTTACCCTCGAAGGACTCTTCCTCCACCACAGGCTTCGACCTGTACTCCACCATCGATCTTGACATCCCTGCCCACGATCAAAAACTCATCCCCACCCATGTCAAGATCCAACTCCCAATCGGAACTTACGGGAGAATTGCACCTCATTCGGGCCTTGCCTTCAAACACAAAATCGATGTCATGGCTGGAGTCATTGACACTGATTATAGGGGAGAAATTGGTGTAATTCTCTTTAACCATTCCGATTCCCTTTTTCACGTCTCCAAATTTGACCGCATTGCACAACTAATTATTGAAAAAATAGAAAACCCAACATTATCAAAATCAAAGACTCTTGACGAGTCAGAACAAAACAACAAAGGGTTTGGCTCCACAGGAGTTCAAGCCATTTCTTCCACATCTCTCGCCCCAAACTTCAAAACTAAATTATGCATGGAATCTTCTAGGTTGAATGTTGACACAGTCAATGAATACGAATACTACGCAATGGACAGACTCTTCAGAAATTTGAATGGCATTGTTTTCGTGCCCCCTTCTTTTTGAAATGAACTTATATCTATTTTTCATGACTCTCCAGTCGCTGGTCATCCTGGCCGCGATCGTACCATTTCTTCCATTCAAAAATTTTACTGGTGGCCTGGTGCTGCCAAAGACATTTCCACATACATCAAACACTGCCAGGTGTGCTCCCACATGAAGGGTTCATCAAGGCCACCAGCAGGAAAACTTCTCCCCTTACCCATTGCTTCCTATCCATGGGAGGACATTTCCATTGACTTTGTCACCGGACTTCCCCTTTCTCACAGCTTTGATTCTATAGGGGTTGTTGTGGACCGTTTTTCTAAAGAAATCGTTCTTTTCCCTTGTATGAAAACCACTTCTTCCTTGGACTTAGCTTCCTTATTTAGAGATCACATATGGTGTCTCCACGGACTTCCTAACACTATTCTATCCGACAGGGGACCACAATTCATCTTAGAGTTTACCAGAGAGTTGTGCAAAGTCTTGGGCATACGGTAGAAGCTGTCAACGGCATACTATCCACAGACAGACGGACAAACAGAACAGATCAATCAGGAGATCCTCGTATACCTATGGGCCTATGTGGCAAAAAATCAGGATTCTTGGGCATCTATGCTAAAGATGGCTCAATTCGCTCATAATAATGCCATTACAACAGCAACCGGTACTTCACCATTCTCAGTCACACGCAACTATGCACCTCACATGGGATCAGAACCTACGACGTCCACTAAAACCCTTGGGGGGTCATTCACTAAAAACATCGGATGTTCCCACAATGAAATTAGAGAAACACTTCAGAAAACACGCGATCAGATGTCACACGCACAAGAATCCAAATGTTCGTCCACTCCCACGTATACTATTGGTGATCTTGTCTGGCTCTCAACAGATCACCTATCTCTTCCTTATCCTGCCTGTAAATTAACCCAAAAATTCATTGGTCCATACCGTATCTCCGCTGTCCTCCCTAATGCCGTCACCCTCGTCCTTTCTTCTTCCGTATCTATCCATCCCACCATCAATATTTCCTGCATTAAACCCTATAAAGCCCCGCTAGCCAGGCAAAACGTGTACAAACCAAACGCCGTTACCATGACAGAAGACTGTCACAAAGAATATGAAGTGGACTATATCGTCCAATCACGTCTCTACCGCGGAAAATTACAATACCTCATCCATTGGAAAGGATGGGACGAGGTGGATCGCACCTGGGAACCCGCCGTAAATCTCAAACACGCCCAAGATGCCATAAACGACTTTCACATAGCTCATCCTGTGGCTCCACGTCCTATCTGCGGGATCCCCAAAGAACAATTTATGTCTCTCTTCTCTCCATTCGGTCCCTCCTATTCAGAATTCACCAACTCGAGACTGGATCTCAAAGCTGGTGAATGGGGGGTAGTGTTATAGTTCAGGACCTCATGCTACATTTTCATTCTTCTTTCACTCATTGTACTTAACAATATTTTCACTTTTGACATCACATGACTAACTCCTCTTTCGGTCACGTGACATTCCGCTCTTCTTCGTCACATGACCTCTGCACGTGACCATGGGAACCATGTGACCTCTGGTCCATCTCCCAGTCTAGACCATCATCTTATCTATGATGTCACGCCTCATGGACACCTTGCATTCTCCTCATGTCTCTTATCTTTCTTCTCTACTTCTTTCTCTCACACCGGCCCTCAACCTTTTTGGACTCAAATGACCTACCCTAAAACCCTGTACTTACATATATAAACCCTACCTCTACGTCATCTACCCCCAGTCCTATTCATCTGTCTTACTCTCCCTTGGGGGCCTGGAACATTTGTTACTACTCCTATCTCTACCATTGCACTTAGCCGTTTCATCCTCATAATTGGATGCTCCATTTGTTAACCGTCATTGTTCCCATCACCAACCTTTATCTCGTCGTTCGCATCGAAGCCAACCTCCTCGACCAACATCTCGCTGTCACTGTGTTCCTACTTCAACATATCTTCCCAATTCTCTTTGTTTAAGTCACTTGACACCCTATTCTCTTAGGTTGTCTCGTTCTAGGTCTTCATCCGGTTTCATAAAGACTCAAATGATGAGTAAGAAAAATACAATGAGATTGTATCAATATGACCAATATGAATAGTGTAAGCACCTCATGTGATAGATAAGATCACATGGTAAGATTAAATAATCTAAGGGTGAATCTAGACTGATCAGTGACTAATGAACAATTAGTAATAATGGTGTTGCATAATTGTTCGTTATGCGTTAGTCTAGTTTAACCATATCGTAGTGATAAGGTTAAATCTCAACACTCCTCCTCACTGTTCATGTTGGGAATGGAATAAGAGTTAATTGTTTCCTATCCTCTAGGAGTTTTTTCTTTCCTAGGTTTTTGGTAAAGATGTCTGTGAACTGTGAATTAGTGTCAACATAGTAAAGTTCAATTTCACCATATTCAACAGCTTCATGTATGTAATGTTGTGAAATGCGAACATGTTTAGTTCTACCTCTTGTGCTGGATTGGAGTCCAGAAAGATTGCCCCTTGATTATCCACACACATAGGTATGTGCTCTAGTGGAATCTTAATTTCTCTGAAGAGATTACATATCCACTGTAATTGTTTAGCACATTCTGTCATTCCACAATACTCAGCTTCTGTAGATGAAAGCCAGACACACTTTTGTTATCTGGAAAGCCAAGAGACAATTCTGTTTGCAAGGAACATAGCATATCCAGTTGTTGAAGGAGAAGTTTCAACATCTCCTGCCCAATCTGTATCAGAGTAAGCAATGAGACTGGAATTGTTACCTGTCGCTGTGTACTTGATACACAAGGTCTCAAAGTGTGATAAGTAGTGAACAATTTGAATCGCTTTCTGAAAATGATGGATTAGAAGAATATTGCGACATCTTGATAACAGCATATGCAATGTCTGGTCTGGTTCCAAGCATGATGTAAAGCAAGGATCCTATGACCGATTGATAACAACTGCGTAGAGAAGGATTTTCTTTACCTTCATTGGGTCTCGGAATGTAACTGGTAGGTAGAGGAACATTAGTTTCTTTGCAGTTCTCTTGACCAAATTGTTTTACAACTTTAGATGCATATTTGTTTTGATCAAGGATAAGAGATTGCTTTGAACTATCTCTGATAATATGCATTCCCAGATATTCTTTGGCTTCGCCAAGATCTCTAGATTCCCATTTCTGCATAAACTGCTTTTTGTTAGAAAGAACCTGCACTTTGTTGCTACCAAGAAAAAAAGCATCATCAACATAGATGATAATAAGAAGAATAATGTCTTTTTCAATGAATTTGACATAAACCCCTGAATTGGAGGTGCATCTCTTGAATCCAAAAGAAACAAGGCTTTGATGAAGCAGTTTATTCCATTGAAGGGCTGTTTGTTTAACACCATAAATGGCTCTTTGTAAATGACAGACCTTTTGTTTCTGGCCCTTAATTATGAAGCCTTCTGGTTGCACCATGTAGATTTCTTCATCTAGCTCGCCAAAAAGAAAGGTGGTTTTAACATCTAGCACTTCAATTTTCCAATCATGAAGTGCTGCTAGTGCAAGAACCAGTCTTACTATTTCAAATCTTGCAACAGGAGAAAAGGTTTCTTCATAATCTATTCCAAGATTTGAGTAAAACCTTTAACAACGAAACGAGCTTTAACTCAATTGCCAGGGCATATAGCAAATACCCATCTCCCTTTGATAGGTTGTCTTCCTTTAGGAAGATCAACAAGTTTCCATACCTTTCATTCATGTAAAGACTTTATTTTGTCTTTAGCTATGTCATACCAAGCTATTTGTTGATCTTGAAGAAGCTTAGCTATATCTTGGTATTGTTTTGGTACTAACCATTCTCCATGATTGATAGCTTGTGCAAAGTGGTGTTGCATTCATTTTGCACTATACATTTCTCCAAGATTCTCACTTTCATTTGTGGGTCTCTGTTCTTTTTGAACAGGATCTGCTTGAATCGGTGATTCAGCTCTAGATTGAGACTCCTTCTGAATTGGTGTTAGTCCTGCTCTAATATCTCGCTCAATCTCGACTGCTGATTGGTTACCATATATATTATCTGGTAAGATGTGAGGTTGAGGAATGTGATTAGAATTGCGTTGCTCAAGAGGAGGTCTAAACGAAGATCTCTTATCACAAGTGGGATGATACTGATGAGGACAAATACGAAATTCTGGTAGTGTTTCTCCAGGACGTTGTCTGGGTGGCATTCAAACTGGAGGTATTGGAGTGGGTACTAACCAGTGATCTTTGTCTGTAGATGAAGGAGGTGAATCAGATACAAGGAATTGTTTGTGTTGGTGACGATCCTCTATATCGCTTCTATATCCTGTGTCTGGTTCAGATCTTCTTATACCAGGACGTGTAGGTGTAAAGAGCATTCTTGGAGGTGGAGGACTTGGACTTGATTCAGGACTAGAGTGAAGTGGAGATTCAGATCTTGGTGGCATTTGTGAAGGTATCCATTGATTTGGATCAGAAGAATTGTCATGAGGAATTGTGGTAGGTATGTGTTACGCTTGGCCCGGGTAGGGACAAGCGAAGACTCAAGGATGGAGGTTGAAGGCTCCAGATGCAGAGGTTTCTCCTAGGAAGCTTTCCTAGAGACAAGGGTCAAGGGTTTCTTGACAAGACGACGGCCACTACCTGTTGGTAAGGGTTGGAGGCTATCGGCAATAGTTGATAGGTAAAACGAAGAGCATTGACTCAGAAGTACGACGAAGACTTAGAGAGACCCAAGGGACACTTGGACGAGCGCAGAGTGAAGCTAGGACTCAGGTAGAATTGAGTAAGACTAGCGTGGGGAATACAAGACGGTATTCGACGGATTTATATACACAAGCCAAGGTGAAGATGACTAATCGGATGGAAATGAATGGAAATGGAGAGAACGATTAGTCAGTGGAGATAAGGAGATAAGAAGATAAGAGATATGATGGCGTTGTATCTAAAGTGTAAGCAAGAATGAGTCAGAAGATAAGGTCACGTGAGAGGTACTTGACGGGGCTTGAACGGCCAAGTACTAGTCCGAGGAAGAAGGTTAGCATAGACGAGGATGAGTACATGTTTTGGTGAGGTCGGTCCTCATCCAACAAGGAGAAAGAATAAAGTGTACAAAGAAAACGTAACATTACCCCCCTGTTATGCCCGAAACACTGGAGAAGGGTAAGGGTCCATGCCACCGTGGAGAAGCGCAGCGTATAAAACGATGATGAGGGAGTCAGAAGTCATGATAGGTATAGCCGGGGGAGCCGGTCATGTTTGCATAAGCAGTATCATCATAGACATCTTTCTGATCAGAGTGATTAAGAATAGGAGGGGATGCAGAGCGGCGACGGCGACGAGGAATAGTGGCATTAGCTGGAATCATCTGGTTAGAATGGTGAGGAGGAGGGACAGGGCGAGGTGCGGAAGAAGAACTTCCTGATGAGGAGGAAGAGATGACGGCAGGAGGGGAGCGGTGGCGACGAGGACATTGGCCTTGGGTATGATTGGGTGCGGGTTCACCGCAGTAAGGACAGGTGTACCACCTGCAGTTGACACGACGGTGTCCAAGGTGGTGACATTCGAAGCAGGTTTCGCCGAAGCGGGGATGATTACGGGGTAGAGGGGCGTCAATGGGGACACCGTTGATAGTGCCATCGCAGCGGATTTCGATTCCAAAGTCAGCACGTTCGAGGAGGATTTGCTCTTCAGCGGTGATGGAGGACGAAGAAGCTGATGGAGTAGATGAAGGGGGTTCGTAGACGTGAGCTTCTCGGGGAGTATAAGAAGGAATGCAACGTGGAAGGTCACGAGTGATCGTTTCATAGTGGAAATGATTGAGGTCGGAGGCAAAGATGGGCATGCCTAATTGATGAAGGAGTCATGAAGACGCTTGTTCTAGGTTTTGGGAGATGGAAACGAGAGTGTTACGATGGCGGTCCAGACGTTGACTGCCTGCGGTCATGCAGAGAAGGTGGAGGAGACGATCCGCTTGCATATTGATTTGGGAGGCGAGGAGGAGCAGAGAGTCAATGTCAAGGTGGTGGTCTAGCAGCAGGGCCATATAAGGTTGGCGCAGTAGATTCTGGGTGCGAGAGGCAGCTCTATCAGTGAATTCCTTGGAATGAATACGATGAGCAAACTGGGGGACGTCGGGGGCGACGATGGCCGAGAGACGAGTGGTGATGGTGGATGGAGAAGGTGGTACCCAAGGGGTAGAACCCCAGCCGGGTGTGGCAGCAGTGGTGGTTGTGGGCGAGGGGGTGTTACGAGAAGGAGAAGGTAAAGGAGGAGAAGAAATTCAATCAACAAGAGGTACAGTAGAAGTGGTTAAAGAAGAAACGGAAGAAGGAGAGACGGAGCGAGACGAGGCGATGGAGGACATGTTGGTTTCAGTGAGAGGGGTGAGGAGAGCGAAAGACGGAGGGATGACACTTTTTATAGTCTAGGAGAGTGGACTTTGCATGTTTCAAGTTCCGTTCAGGAACCCAAGAGTCTTCTTTGGCAGTATATCCCTTCCATCAGATCAGGAAGGAGTGGGATGATGGGGAGCCGCGATGGCAGAGGATCTTTTCAATTTCATATTCTTCTTCCCCATCGATAAGGTCAGGTGGGGGTTGTGGAAAGTTCGGACCGTGGACGGAGTTTTCACGATAGGGCGATAAGAGGGAAGCGTGGAACGTGTTATGAATTTTCCACGTCTGTGGGAGTCGGAGTTGATAGGTGATGGGAGATAGGACCTTGGTGATGACGAAGGGTCCTTCACATTTGGGGGCGAATTTGGGGTTGGCAACTGCTTGTTTGAGGTTTTTGGCTTCCAACCAGACTTTCTGTCCTTTGGTGAAAGGGATGAAGTTACGGCGGGAGCGGGAGGACATGACCTGGCAGGCAAGTTCATGGGAGGCAAGAGCCTCGTCTCATGCGGCAGTGAGTTTCTTGATGCGGGTTTCCACGGCGGGGATATCCGTAGCGGGGATTACCGTGGGAAGGGCTTGGGGTTCGTATCCCATCATGAGATAGAATGGAGATTGTCCGGTGACAGAGTGGGTGCGGTGGTTATGAGCGAATTTTGCGTGGGAGATTGAATCAGCCCATGTGGTGGGTTGATCACCGCAGAAGATACGAAGATAGGTTTCGACTTCTTGGTTTACGCGTTTAGTCTCACCATCAGTTTGAGGATGGTAAGCAGTAGACAGGGCGAGTTCATAGTTTAAGAGTTTGCCAAGAGCTCTGGCAAAGGCGGAGGCGAATTGTGGACCACGATCAGAAATGATTTTGTCGTAGAGTCCGAAGTGGAGATAGACCTTGTGGAAAAAAAGGGAAGCAATTCCCTCTGCAGTGATAGTGGAGTAAGTGGGGCAAAGAATTACCCCCTTAGTAAGCCCATGGTCTACCACGACCAAAAGGGCATCAAAGCTGGAGAAAGAGGGAAGACCAGTAATAAGATCGCAGGAGATCTGTTGGAAGGGGCGGGAGGCGGTGGAGCGGATGGGAGTGAGCGGAGGTACGGTGGGGTGTGTGTTCGCCTTGTTTTGTTGACATGTGGCGCAGCCGTCTGTTATAGTTCAGGACCCATACGCTACGCTTTTCATTTTCTTCATCTAATCATACTTAACAACTTTCACTTTCACAGTCACGTGACCAAGTCACCTGACTTACCCCCTTTTCAGATCACGTGACATTCCCCTCTTCTTCGTCACGTGACCTCCCACGTGACCGTGGGACAACATGTGACTCGAGCCTAGGCCTAGTCCAGACTCTTGTCTTATCTATGATGTCACGCCTCACGGTTACCTTGCGTTTCCCTCATGCCTTCTTATCTTGTTCATTCCCTCACTGGCCCTTAACTATTTAGGACTCAGACGACCTACCCTAAAGCACCTTAGTGTCATATATATACCGTACCCTTTTGTTGTCTTTCCCCAGTTCTATTCACTTGTCTACTCTCCACTTGGGGCCTGGACTTTTGATTACTACTCCTTTCCATACCATTGCACTTCTGCCGTCTCATCCTCGTAATCGGATGCTACATCGTTTCTTTATATCAATCCCAACGTCTAACTTCACCATCGTCCTCATCGTTGTCTACGACACCGACTCGTCTTCCGTCATCGCTATAAGTTCACGCGTCCAACCTATTTACTAGGTTGTACTTGTTCAGGTTCTCAAACGGTTTCACTTGAATAGGACTGCCAAATCCCTCGCTATGTTCCTA
>JBBPQR010000323.1:0-12785 GCA_038092615.1 Boletus sphaerocystis | reverse complement strand
AGACGACCTACCCTAAACCTCCCTTACTTACATATATAAACCGTACCTCTACGTCGTCTTTCCCCAGTCCTATTCACTTGTCTACTCTCCCTTGGGGCCTGGACATTTGTTTACCACTCTTCTTTTATACCTTCTCTCTGCCGTCTCATCCTCGTTATCGGATGCTCCGTTACTTCTACGTCTCTATTCCCACCTGCAATTCTACTATCGTCCTCGTCGTCGTATACGACACCACTACGTCAACCGTCGTCTCGATCAGATCACGCGTACACCCTATTTGTTAGGTTGTACTTGTTCAAGGTTCCATCCGGTTTCATCACCTTATTTATGGTTAAAGTGATGCTCCACAACACTAGCTATGTGTCAGTCTAGTTTAACCAAATTACAGTGATAGGGTTAAATCTCAACAATCACATGGGAAGATTAAATAATCTATAGGCAATTCTAGACTGATCAGTGACTAATAGATGATTAGTAACATTAATAATGCATAAGTATTAGTTATGTGTCAGTCTAGTTTAACCATATCGTAGTGATAAGGTTAAATCTCAACAGACAATAAAGGATCTAAAATATAGATTTGGAAAGGCTGAAGCTCCACTAAGAGGGATCTGCATATCATGCACAAGTCATGCAGACCTTTTGTTACAGTATGCTGTGCATGACACTATGAACTGTTATTACTCTTGATTCTCTGCATTAAAACTATGGGATGGGCTCAGTATCACCAAAAAGGTCATGCAGGACAAGATTTATGCAATATTACCATATGCGTCATGAGAATGTGTACTGTTGTGTACACTAAGGAAGCATGTAATGCATGAATGTTTTTTTTTTCGGGTACGACATAATCTACATATCCGCAATACTGCACGGCCAATCGACTAGTACACATACCCGAGTATCTTTCCACCAACATTTTTGCGACGTGCCTCCTCGTGATCCAAGATACCGGATGACGTCGTCTGTAAAATCAGCATTCGATCAGCATCGCAAACTACGAGTTCGGTACCACAACGCACAAGAATGATGTACCCGAACCCACGGGCAGGAAGGAGCAGGTTAACCCAAGACTCGATTTGGGTTACCTGGATGTTGAAACGAGGTGAGATGACGCCTGTCTTGTTGAGTCGGCCATTCAGTTGAATGACAATCTTTCCAGAACGGTGGTCATCGATGATCTCAAATTCACCAATATATCCTGCAAGGGAACGGTGGAGTTAGTCGTTATATTCATCCCATTGGAAAAGGGACAGGGAAGAAGAATATTTGTGGGTTCTTCAGCGTGGCCACTCACCATGGCGTTGCATGACGCTGAGAAATTTGACGACAACTTTGGACGACGGCCGGACCAGAACCTGGCGTTTTCCGCGGCGCTCAGCGTTGACGATGTTGTTCTGAAAGACCATCTGAAATCCACACAGCAATCACGCGTTCAACAGACTCACGAGGCAGTCGTTCTAAGTGGTGCGTTGGAGGCTTGTCATGGATATGGAAAGCGCGAGTGCTCACCAAGACGGAAACGCGGACCATTTTGATTGAGAATTGTCGGGATGGTAAGGAAGGCGGCGAGACGATCTGAGCGAGTACGAACAAACAGCGACTCGTGCGTAGTGTGTATGGCGGTGGCTGTGATAAACTGTATAGTATCACTCAGCCACCACCTCGGGATTTGGCGAAAACCATTTCACTGTCAGCTTCAACGTCCTCGACACCAACAATCAAGTCATCATGGTACGATCGTACGCTCGTCACTCGCTGTATGCTGATTGTGTTCTAGGGCCGTGTTCGTACCAAAACTACCAAAAGAGCCTCCCGCGTGCTCATCGAAAAATAGTGCGTAGATCCTTGTTACAATAACCAATTTTCGCCTCAGCCTCGTCTAGCTACCCACGCCTCACACTTGACTTCCACACCAACAAGCGCATCATCGATGAAGTCGTCTGTATCCCTTCCTTGTTCTTCCACCCCCCCTCTGATTTGAAGTGGATCGATCAATGATTTGCTAGGCCGTCGTTCCCTCTAAGCGTCTCAGGAACAAGATCTCGGGTTTCACGACCCACCTGATGAAGCGTATCCAACGCGGCCCCGTTCGGGGTATCTCTTTCAAGCTCCAGGAGGAGGAGCGCGAGCGGAAGGACAACTACGTCCCCGAGGTCTCTGCGCTCGACACGAGCGCCACCGGACTTGAGCTGGATAACGACACTTCTGTACGTCCTTTTTGCCTACATCTGGAATTGGGATGATTGCTCATGAATTACTCAATCGGAAGGACATGCTCAAAGCCCTCAACTTTGACATACCGCACAACGTTGTGCCGGTGACCATTGCCCAACCCGAGCGGGCGCCACGTAGGGAGCGACGCAACGTGCCTGGTGCAGCGCGGTCATAAAGGAGACCCAGCACCAAGACGTCTTCTGTTGACCTACCTAAGAGACAGGATGATTCATCATGGTTTAATACACTTGCATTTGGTCCTACGAACTCACCTGTCTGGTAAAATCACTACCTATGGGATCACCTATTCAGACCGATATCATACGGTGTTCGGATGCAGTGCATATATGTTGATCATAATCAACCGGATATATACAAAATTGTGGTGTACGAACTGTCGAACATAATCATGACCTAGTTGAAGAGCTACTACCTTGGCCGTGGCCGTTGCAACGAGGGACAATGGTTCAGAGTGAGTACTTGAGTACCCAGCTGACTCACACGCTCTCCGTCGTATCGACCTCACATAGATATAACCTGAGTTGGGATGATATCGACTATAGCAAGGCGTGGGTTGCTTCCAGCGAGTCTCCGGACATGTTCCATGACTTCTGGGCAATCTCGCGTCTGACCAGTTCAGCACCCCCGGCTGAGAAACCATACCACTTAACTAGTATCTTCTTTATGTCACTGTCACCACTGGCAAGCTGCTCGAGGCGGCGTGCAGACCGCGAAGTGCGCATACCATACAACACCATCCGCCAAATCAATTCCGCCATCTTTTCTCTTCAAACGACCCGATTGCCATAGTCCAGGAGGTGCTTATACGGGCATGCCCCTGGGACTTGAGTCCATACTTCTTGAGAACCCACTCGTTTCCTTTCCACCACTCCTCCATGTTGTCAAATGTCTCCAGGTGCGTAACGGTGATGACGACGGGAACCTGACGGTTGCAAAGCACCTCTACGAAAAGGTTGTACATCTACTGCGCCGCGAGGGAGATCCGTCCGCCCTTCATACAGAACACGAGAAGACTGACGCCGCCCGATCGCGCCAGTCTGGGAATGAGAGCGTAAGCCCGGCGGCCGTCATCATATATGACTCGTACAGACCGATCGTGTCATGCAGGGCGGATTCGACGCCATCAAGAGTGGCAATGTACTGCTGTGAATGGAGCGTACAGATATTAGCAGGGTTCGAGGTCACGGCCCAGTATTCGCCAGCGATAAGATTGACGAGGGAGTTCTTCCCTACGCCGGTATCGATCAAAACATTGCGAGGGTTAAGGTACTCGGTGATCTAACTCCATGGCTGACGAGACGCAAAGAGATGAGAGTGGCAGGGATAGTAGATGTGGGGTGTTTACACAAGGTGCTGCGTTCTGGTTAGGAAGTTGAGTTGTGGAAATAGACAGGTCCGTACCTCCTGGAAAGGTCTTTCAATGTAAGGAAGGGATGCACGTGATGTGTTCGATGGGAGGCAACGATAACTTGACAGCAAGGGAGGGCCGCGAGGATAAGACGACTAGATTGACGAAGGATAGAGAATCGAAGCTGCTAGACAATTGTGCGGCGCTTTGAGCAGAGGGTGAAATAAACTGGAGATGCGATGGACTGACACAACGTGGAGGGAAGACACATGTTGGTGGTCGCACAAAGTTCCGAGGGGTGGTCTATTGAAGACGACCAGTCCCTCTGTCCCGCCAACCTTCCCCGTGGCCGCCACCAAAAAGGGCGAGGAGGGATGTTGTGCGCAAAGGAAAAGGTTACCAAGGCATGAATGAGTTGTCGTGTCAGCTAGATCTTTTCCGAGCTTGTTCACCATTGGAGTTGAGTCCATCTTTGACTATGCATCTTTGACTATGCCCGTCGTCCAGTTCGCCCCGTTCGCATCTCTCGTCCAGCCCGCTTTCCGGCATGAGCTCACCGCAATATCGAGGTCTTCCATCTCTCAGACTACAATTCGCTCGACCTTTTTGCATTTCCGCTCCTATATAGGTTGCAGGCACTGAGGAGGCACGCTACGTTGCCCGTACCCTCTCCCCCGCGTTCCACATCCTCTACGCCCCTTTCACTCTTGCAGGGCTGGAGATGACCAAGACACAGGAACGGCTGCGCGGTAGATCGTGTTGAACGTTGCGCTGGGATTCGACGCGTACCTCGTTAATTGTTGTGTGACACGGTGCTCGCGCCAGTGCGTCCGCATCGAATCCGAATGGTCAGCGGTTGCGATGTTATTATTGCAACCACAGCGAATGCATGCACAGCAACCAGAGGGTTCACGTTTTTTTCTTCTACTTCACTACTCCCCCTCCGTGATTCTGATCGAACGCTCAACCAGATGTGTGCCGTCATGCGGCCACCCCCCGCCTTGATTGCCTTCTGTGACTCTCGTCGAGCTGTTCTTGTCACTCCTCCAATACACCAATGGGTAGGTTTCCTTTAACAAGATGTCGTCGTCATCGTTCAATACCACTTGCAGCAAGGTCGAACTATGTAGCTCCTTGACCATCTGGTCAGACCACAGTCCAACAAACGGCCTGCACTCGCACCGCATCTCATCCTGTTAAGATCCTTGTTCATGTAAGTAGTACGTAGACTGATTGGGGAATCCGTTCAAAGTAGTCTCGCCTCAGCCGGGATGCAGTATCTCAGCCCTTGTAGGTTGACAGTTTCGTGACGACGACTAGGTCCCTTCCACAAATTGCAAGACTGACCGCCCATCCCCTCAGGACATTGAAATTCGCTGCATATTGCACGCCGGATCAGACATTCCCCAAGTCACCTCCGTTCGCCGTGACACTCGCACTTTTGTGTATACATCCCAAAACAATGACTGAATCCGAGTACCGTAGGCCGTTCTCAAAGCCTGCGCACCTTGACACACCAACACAAATTGAACGTCGCGCGGGTGACTAACCCGACGTAAGGGAGTGCAGCTTGGTAGACATGTATCCGGCTTACACCCAAAAGCACGCAGTCGTTCGCAGTTAGCCGGTTCTCGTTCAGCGAGGATAAGCCATCCTATCTGAACTTGACTTTGAGTTTTACAGCGTGACATCGTCATCGTTGCACCCACTGGCAGCACAAAGTCGGTTGTGATTATATCTGGTCAGAGAGCCCGGCCCCAATAAATAGCCTGCGCTCGCAATCCCTGACGTGCAAACCGATTGTATCCAAGTATTAAGATATGCAAAAAGTAATACACCTCCAGTCTAAAAAGAGTCCAATCCCACACCTCAATACCCCGTCGGCTTCCCCCCCGACGTATCATACGCCCGAATCACCCTCGTCTGATCCAACCTTCCCCCATCCCCTGCCCCACCCTCGGTCTGACTAAACGCAAACCCGCGATTCCGTCTCATTCGTTGCACCGCCCTCACCTTCTTGATCGCCTTTTGGAACTGCTCCTGCCGCGGTCTATAATCCGGAATGTTGTACTTTTGTAGCTCCTGCGCGATGTGGTACGAGCGTGGGTGGTATGTCCGGCGGTAATACTTCCACACGAAATCGCGCGCGAGGCAGACGACCGGTAAGAGCAAGAGCATAAAGTAAAACACCGCATCCGTCCACAGACGTGGGACCAGTCCCGCGTATTCGGTCGAAAAGCCCAGCGCGGGCGCAACGAGGGCGTACAGCGGGAGAAAGAGCATCGTGAACACAAACGAGCCTGGGATCGCTGCCACAGTGTACTTGGTCCACAGACTGTCAGGCATATCACACACACGTCAGCAACAGACGAAAAAAAAGGAACGTGGACGCACTCCGAGATCAAGGCAGCCTTGCCAAGCACGGTCAACAGCACAGCGAGATACAACGCCGTACCCCAAAACCAATGGCCCGAATCCAACCCTGTCGCTTGCTTCAAATCACCCCAAAAGAGAATGACCGAAAACCCGAACAAAATCTATCGTGTCGCCTGCGTCACACACGCATGCACACGTATGTGACAAAAACACGCACCAGACTGTGATACAACGCGTTCGCGATCCACAACCAAAACGCCGTCTTGGTGAAAAACACGTTTCGTTGTCCGAGGGAATACAACTGCGGATAGCGATCCAACATCCGCGCCGATACAAACTGATCAAAAATACCGATCACGAGCGGTGGGAGGACGGTAAAGATGACGTTGTAAAATGATATCGTCCAAGATTCATAGGCGATCTGCCCCGAAAAGTTGTTGAAAAACGAATACTGTCCCGCACATGCGTAGACTCGTCAGCGAGAACCCACCCACCCAAATATATATATGTAGGACGCACCCAAAACTGCGTCATGTAGAGCGTGATGTTCTTGTAAAACGAATCTGGAACAGGTCATCAATCCCCCATCATGTCCGGAAATGACCTCGAGGCGCACACAGAATGAGCTTGGATAACCGTTGATAACTCCACGCGCCATGCACGAGCAGCAACTTTTTTAGATATCTGAACTGCGAGATCGCAATGTCTGCCGAACGGGCCGCTTGGAGACCCTAGCAGATTCAACCGTCACAAACGACCCACGACCCAAGCACGAGCACCCACCTCGACGCCAGAAATGCCCACCCCAACATGTGCAGCCTGGATCATACTCACGTCATTCGCACCATCCCCGATGGCGAGCAAGATCGAGTTTTGGTTCTTCTTGACGAGCTTGACCACGAGCGCCTTTTGCAACGGTGATACGCGACCTACCACACCAACGAAAGAAAGGTCAAAAACCGTCAACAAGTTCAGGTGCCTTCGACAACAGACGACGACGCACAACAAATGACCGCTTTACACAACAACGCCAGCTCCAAAAACGACTTGGACACCTCCTTTTCGAGCGCAAACGTTAAACTCTTGCCGTCTACATCGTAGGTCGTAGCGTCATCATCAGCCAACGAATCACAACACCATCAAAAAACGCAACCGACCAATGATCAACGCCAAATCCTCTTGCTCCCCACTGATCTTCTGATTCTTGATCGCACTCAACCGCTTCAAGATAAACTCGGCCGTCTCGTGCGCCGTTCCCTCGTTGACAATCACCTGTCCCCTCACGAGTCAAAACACCCGTCCCCACCCCCTCCACACACACGCACCATATTCATACTCTCCGCAATCAATCGACAACTCATCCCAATATTAATCGCTGTCTCCTGTCGATCGCCCGTCAACACCCAAATCTTGATTCCAGCCATCTGCAACGTGTGAATCGTGTCCGGCACCCCTTCCTGGAGCTTATCCTCGATCGCCGTCGCACCAAGCAAAAACATGTCTTTTTCGATCAACTCGGCGGCTTGATCGAGCGCTTCCCCACGCCCGTTGATCGTCGCGGCAGCTTGCGCGTATATCTGGGCCCACTGGGTGTACTCGGCGGCAGGGATCTCGCGGTATGCGATACACAGTGTCCGAAGGCCTTCGGTGGCATAATCCTGCGCGTCAATCAAGTCAGGGGAAAACAAGATAGAATCCAAAGGAGCAACAATGACACGGGACGAACCTCGAGATGTGAGAGCGTCTTTTCGGTAAATACCTGATGCTTTCCCAACCGCTCGAGAATGACTGTGTCCGCACCTTTACAGTAGAGCTTGATCTTTCCGTCCGGCGCGCGTACGACCGTGGACATGCGCTTCCGGGTCGAGTTGAACTCACATACGTTCAAGATCTCGTACTCGACCGTCTGCCCATACACGTTGACAAATACCGATTTGGGTTTTCGAGTCTAGCGTTCCGTAGGGTGAGGAAGGTAGAAAACAAAAGAGGGGTCAAGATCTCACGCACATGGAACTGATAGCCCAATAACTCAGCACCCGCCACGAGCGCTGCCTCGTCCGGACTGTTCGCCTGATAATGCGTCTTTCCATCTCTCACCTCCGGTATGACCGTGTGGCACACTGCCAAGAGCACCATAAACTCGTGTGCGACCTCTCTCTCCCTCAACACAGCCGCTCCCCCCGATACTGCCATCGCCTCCGCTTCGAATGGGTTTTTAGACGCCTTACCCGACATCGACGTCCCCGTCCCCTCAAGTACCCGTCTCAAATCGTCAAACGTCCGCCAGCTCTCCTTGACGCCCTCTCCATCCCGCTCTGCACCTGCCCTCCGACTCTCGTCGACCTCCTCTGCATACACCACCCCACCAATGCTCGCGGACTTGAACTCCATCTCGTTTCGTGTCAACGTGCCGGTCTTGTCGGAAAATATAAACTCGATCTGTCCGAGCTCTTCGACGAGGGAAGATGTGCGGCAGAGAGCGGGCGTGTCGGTGCGCGCGTAGTACATGTCCAGGTCCGAGTTGATGAGAGCCGCTTGTTGGAACTTCACGACTTCCATCGTGACAATGAGAGATATGGGAATCAGATTGTTGTAGAGAATGATGAACGTAAGGATGTCTGTTGCGATCAAATCAGTATGAAGTAATCGCGAAATAAACCACACGGAACCTTCTGCAAATGTTTTGGCTGGTGGATTCTTCGGGTTAGAACGAGATGAAACACAATGAAAAAGAAGCTGACAGACCTCTACCCGCGAATGTATTAGATTCCAAAAGGTACCACTGTGAGCTGGAGAGAAACCACTGATGCGACTGGTGAACGAAAGCTGAGAGGGGCTGGCAAGGTACCCACCGTATTAATGCTCGCACCAATCGTGGAACCGATAGATAGGGCAAGGAGAAAGATGAAGAGGAAAATGATTTGTACGTTGACCTGCTTCTCTACTGCGGTCCTCTTGATCGGTGCAGCCCTGTCATGGCAAAGTGAAACATAATCAAAACGAGAAGACGGACACTCACGTCGCGTTCCGCATGAGTTTTGTTTCATGACCAGTAAAAACGACGATGCCGTATATCCATGGGGTATTTCGTATTTGTGCACCACGCAAAAGCATTTGATCGGGACCGAGAGGGATCTGGCGAGGGACGCCTGCGTCGGAAAGAAGCTCCAGAGTTCCTTCGTAAGTGTACAGAGAGTTGTTTGGTTGTTCGGAACGGAGTGAACCGTGTAGGGATGTGACGAGAGATGGCGCGGTGAGTGCGGCCGTGGATGGGGATGCTTGTTTGATTTTGAGGTTGGTTTCGCTGGAAGTATTGAGCATGGTCAGTCTGTGGCGGGGCGATGCTTACCCGTCGAGGTTGGATGTCTCGATGAAGCAGAGACCTTCTGGCTCTGACGAGGAAATGAGAATGAGATCGGCGGGAATGAACTCGTCGGACTCGATGCGGACGATGTCTCCGACGCAAATGTCTTTCCATTTGCGTTGCTCGAATGCGGACGATGGGGAAAGTACTTTGGCAATACGGGCGTTGAGTTCCGAGTCAGATTGGTGTCGTTTCTAGAGGGCGTGAGAGAAGATTCGGGGAAAGAGACGGGACACTGACGAGGTCTTCTTGTGTTTCTTTAAAAGCGGATGCAAGGAGGACGATGGCAAGTGGGACGATGGTAGTGTACTGGTTCGTGGGGGAAACGTTTGGTATTTGCTGAATGGCTGCGGTGAATAGGAAAAATAGGTTGGCGTATTTCGAGAATTGCTCTGGGTTGGATGTGTGAGATGCATGGAGCGAGTTGACATTGCGGCGAATTACCCTTGAGGAACTTTGGTAGAAATGTGACGGGGTTGTATTTGCTGGTGGAGACAAAATTGTCAGCAAACTCGACGTTCATGAGCGGGTTGTTCAGTGCGATGACGCGCTCGCCGGTTTGTTCGACTTTCTTTCCCCAAGGCCACTTCCATTTCTTGCGTCTGCGCGGAGTGGGTGACGTGACATTGGTGTTGGAGGGCAGGCCAGGGAAGGATGCACTGCCCTGGAAGGTGTCTTCTGACCAGCCCTGAGGTTGACCCGTGTGGGGGAGCGAGACGGTGGAATTTCCGAGACCTGCAGGGGGTGCTGCGGAGTCGGTGAGATGGAGCCCGCTCTCTTGGGAGCGCATCGGAAAAGCGTGATTGGTGGAGCCGAGCAGATCGTCGTCGTCGTCAAAGAAAGGGTCCATCGCCGCTGTCGTCGTCGTCGTCGTCGGTGGATATCGATTAACGGCGGCGGGGTTGGCGCTGTGAACGAGGCGGGCAAACGACTCGGTAGAGTCCATACTTGCTCGTCGTCGTCGTCGTCACACAGGTCATATTTAGCTGTTCGCTGACCTCATCTTCATCACGTCATTATCGTGCCTTGTTTGGCTCACCGAACCCACGAATTAGATGAACGACTCGGAAGCCTGTCGCAATCTGACTCTCCAACTCAAAAAATCCTTCTCCACGAGACCGTTTGCGCATATTCGCCATGCTGAACTCGCTCACGATGAGCTACTATCCTTCTCTCAAAACAACTCATGGCCATCGTGTTCCTTGTGGGTCCGCTCTTGGGTCTCATCGTGCAGCCTAGGGCCTATGATGGGTAGGGAGTAACCCGGGTGACCTGTGGTGGGTAACCTGCGGGTTGACTGCGGGTCGGGTACTGCTGGGTATGGGTAACCCGGAGGGCTGTAACCCGGGTGAGCATGGGCACTGGGGGACAAAGGGACAGCTAACCCGGGTATACCCACGGTCATGGTTCATGTCACTGACTTAGACTATCTCAGACTTGCAGCATTGACGATGTCACAGTTCAAATGTTCGTACACTTGACATATGTCATTCGATATCACACCATAATAATCAAGACCATGCTTTCCCTTATGGACCTCTGAGTTGGAACAGACCATACTGGTCTCACATGCAGCCTTTCAAGCTGCTCGAAATTCGGCACGGACGACTTGTGATTCAGGCATGGGCACTGGGCAACTAACCAAGTGCCAGCCACCCCTACTAGTGGGAGCTCATCTGCACGACATGTACGGTGCCCTACTGACAATAAAACGACTTTGACATTGACAGTTTTTGAACCGCTGTGGCCCCTACTACCACAACCACACCACCACCTGGTCCACTGGTCGAATTGTCAACGGTGCGTGAATCCGAGTCACTTCTGCATTCAAAGAAGCATGGCATCAGTTTGCAATCTTTCAAAGCAAAGCTTGCGATTGGGTCTTGGTCTCCATTGCTACCCCCGAACCTTGCTGAGGACATTATTAGCACTCACATGAAGGGAAATAATAAGGGTAAGGCCAAAGAAGTAGATGAAGGGGGGCACAAGCCCGAGATTATGGTCATTGAGTAGTAGCTACATCTGTGACATTGTCTACACTACCATACCTGTGGGTTACCTGGTCAACCTGCAGTATATACCTGGTTAACCCATACCCACCACCAGCTTACCTGGGTCAGGTATGGTCAGTACAAAGTTGTGTCCCAAACCCACGTGGGCATACCTGGGTAGTACCTGGGTACACCCATCTCAGGCCCTAGTGCAGCCTGTGATGGCATGACATCAGCAGTATGTCATTCCGACTGTGGGGTCTGTGGGGTCTGTGGGCCAACTGTTGCATCTGTAGTGTTGGAACCCTGCCATGGCCAATGGCAGGAAACACTGAGGCGAGCGGACAAGATGAACTGGACCAAGCTCTGTAGGGGCTACGATGTACGGGTACAAGGGATGCGACTAGGCACTCCTACGAGATGTGGGGTATATATATGTATCGGGATGCCAATAGGATACCAGTGGAATACCAGTGAGGCTTACAAGTGTCTGTCAGAAAGTGTTCACAGTCGCTACATATAGTCATAGTTCTCACTTAAAGTATTCAAAGTCTCAACAGATCAGCAGATACTATATGGATGATGATTTATGTTATTGTACTTTTTCGGCTGGTGGCTAGATAAGTAAAATAAGTGTGTACAAGCCTTAAATCACACTTTTTCATATATCACAAGCATCTGCCAAGTCAAAATAAGTGACATTAAGCAAAATAAGTGAGACATTAAGTATATTAAGGGTACACTAAGGGGGGCACAAGAAGACACAAAGCTGAGGCGAGAACAAAGAACAAATGGGGGTGAAAACAATTGGTTGAGCTGAGGAGGTGCAAAGGGCCTCCAGGAGTGAGAAGGAGTGCAAATGGGGGCAAATGAAGGGCATAAATGGATAGGGCACAAGACAGTGCAGCAATGGGGTTGTGTGCAAATCGGGGCATGAAAGGAAGGGGGTGCAAGAGGGCACACAAATGGGGGTACATGCAACAAGGGCATGTGAGGGGGCTGCAAACAGGGCAAATTGAAACCGGATGAGACCTTGAACAAGTACAACCTAGTTAATAGGGTGTACGCGTGATCTTATAGAGACGACCGTGGACGTGGCGGTGTTGTAAACGATAACGAGGACAATGGTGGAATTGGTAGTGGGAATAGAGACGTAGTAATAGCGAAGCATCCAATAACGAGGATGAGACGGCAGAGATAGAGAATAGGAAGTAAGAGTGGTAATCAAAGGTCCAGGCCCCAAGGGAGAGTAGACAAGTGAATAGGACTAAGGAATAGACGACGAGAGGGAGCGGTATATATATGATACTAAGGTGCTTTAGGGTAGGTCGTCTGAGTCCCAAATACTTGAGGGCCGGTGTGAGAATGAAAGAGATAAGGGAACATGAGGGGAATGCAAGGTAACCGTGAGGCGTGACATCATAGATAAGGCGAGAGTCTGGATCGGGTCTAGACTCGAGTCACATGT
>JBBPQR010000322.1:0-12801 GCA_038092615.1 Boletus sphaerocystis | reverse complement strand
GGCCCAGTCCAGACTCTCGTCTTATCTATGATGTCACGCCTCACGGTTACCTTGCGTTTCCCTCATGTTCCCTTATCTCTTTCATTCTCACACTGGCCCTCGAGTATTTGGGACTCAGACGACCTACCCTAAAGCACCATAGTATCATATATATACCGAACCTCTACATCGTCTTTCCCCAGTCCTATTCACTTGTCTACTCTCCCTTGGGGGCCTGGACACTTGTTTACTACTCTATTCTCTGCAATTGCCGCCTCATCTTCGTTATCGGATGCTACATCGCTACTACGTTCACATTCCTATCAATACCATCGTTGTCTCCATCATTATCATCGTCGACACCCGTCAACAAGAAGTCGTCTCTATACAATCACTCATCCGACCTGCATAATTGCTGGTCATCCTCGTTCTAAGTGTCTAAGTCACCATCCGGTTTCAGGAATGCCCTATGCTATGATACATTAGCTAAGAGTATAAGTCAAGTAAAAAGGTACTCACCTCAGCCGCTGCCTAAGGTGGGCAAAAACAACTGAGGTGTCTGTAAATGGGGTCAAGATATATATACTATGGGCAGAGGTATACTTGTATTATGTCATCAGTAATGGTGTGTTGATGAACCTGAAGGAAGATAACAATATGTTGTAATAGAAGAATGAACACTAAATGTTTAAGCGACAAAAGGTTATATCATAGAAGTACTTCCAATTGTTCTGATCTTTCAAGAAGGTGCTATTCTTGCGTTTTTCATGGTTCATGCGTTTAGTGGAAAGCCAAGCAATAGCATTGTTGATGATGTCATGGTGTTTGAAGGCAGACTCAAATTTCATATTGAAGGTAGAGAATGTTCTCATGGAAATGGTGGAACCAGTGATAGTAGAGTTTCAAAATGTGGAGGCCCAAGAGGTGGCTGACCTCTTGATCATATATGAGAGGGCAAAGGCAATTTTCTTCTCATCAGTGTTGTAGACTTCTTTGTTTACTTCAAGGTAAAACATAACAGATTAGAGCCATGGAACAGCTTGTTCTGTGGATCCATTGTAGGGTTCAGAGACTCTGATGCGGAGTTCGACTGGTTTGGTGGACATGGTTCTAGGTGGAGGTGGTGGTAAGGCAAAGAGTGTTATAGTTCAGGACCTCATGCTATGTTCTCACTTTCCTTTCAAACATGGTACTTAACATATTTTCATTTTCACAGTCACATGACCAAGTCATATGACTTTACCCCATTTCAATCATGTGACATTCTGCTCTTCCTCGTCATGTGATCCCTGCATATGACCATGGGAACCATGTGACCTCAAGTCCAGACCCTCGCCTTATCTATGAGGTCATACCACACGGACACCTTGCTTTACACGCATGTTCCTTATCTCTCTTCTTTTCTTCTTCCTCTCACACCAGCCCTCACTCGATTCAGACTCAGACGACCTACCCTAAAGCACCTTACTTACATATAAAAACCGTACCTCTACGTTATCTTTCCCTAGTCCTATTCATCTGTCTAACTCTCCCTTGGGGATCTTGAACCTTTGTTACTACTCCTTTCCTACCCTTGCACTTGCCGCCTCATCCTTGTCATCAGATGCTCTTCTACTACAACATTGAAATACCACTTGCGTTATTCCACATCACCCTCTACATTGTCATTGACCCAATCGCCCAATGCATCGTCTCCATATCCTCACTCATCAGACCTATTGTCTTAGGTCCTTCTCATTCATAGAGGTTTCCATCCAGTTTCAAAGAGTGGTGTTTGCTGGACAGGTATGAGACTAGAAGGTGTTGGTACTTGAGGGATGACAAGAGTTCCCAATAGTTGGTGGCTGAGACGAAGAGTTTTGTCCTGCTCTTCTTGAGTAGGAAGGTTTTCATCAAGTAATTCTTCTTTGCTAGAAGAAGTGTTCTTGTATTCGGAGTTTTGTGGTGAGGGGCCAGGTTGTCACCATCAGGAGTAGGGTCTAGGGTTCGAGGGTGGTTGTGAAATTTTGGCTGACTGTGACAATGGCAGGCCACAAGTTGTATGCTAGTCTTTTGTTACACTTGGCCCATATGAGGACAAGTGAAGACCTAATGGTAAAGATAATGATCTTATAAGGAGTTGAGTCAAAGGGGATTCCTTAGACAGAGATGTTGGGGTTTTCCAACCAAGATGATAGGCCACTACCATGAAGGTAAGGCTTAGGGATTGACAACAATAACTGTCAAGATGAGGTTCAGACAAGAGCATCCACTCAGAAGTAGAGTGACAACTTAGAGGGGTCTGGAAAATAAGAAAAGAGTAAACAATGTATTGGGGCTAGAAACTCAAGTGGGAGTTCAGGTAAGACTAGCATGGGAAATACATGTGTACATCTAAGGGTTTACAGTGAGGTGCAAAACTATTGCAATACCTAACCCCAAACTGGGGCACAAAGCGCCCTGCAATCACTTGTGGGAATTTCACTTTGCTTTGGTAGGAACAAATAAAGTACAAACCCTTAGCTACAACATTGTCCCCAGGGTCATGTGATTTCACTTATATACTGCAAAGATACAGCTATTTCAAAACATCAATACCATTGCAACAGTTTTGCACCTTTTGCTTTCTAGGGTATATTAGTACTTGGTATAGCCTCCCTTTGCCTTGATAACTGCTTCAATCCTTCTAGGCATGCTCTCTATCAACTTCTGACACTCTTCAACTGCTATCCTCTCCTAATCAACCTGAACTCTCTCCCACAATTCATGAATCCCCTTAGAAAAGGAATCATGATCTGCTAGTCTTCTTTTGAGATAACCCTAGAGGTGCTCAATGGGGTTGAGGTTAGGAGACTGTGCAGGCCATACCATAGTATGAAAATCCTGCTCCTGAAGCCAATCCTTCATCTTCTTGCAAGTATGTTTAAGGTTATTGTCCTGCTAAAAGATGATGTCAGGAGGATCAAGACCATAAAACTGCAAAGAATTGAGCAGTTCATCCTTCAAAATCTGAAGATAAAGGTCCCCATTTATCCTATCATCAATCTTGGTAGCATAGCCAACTCCCTGCCAAGTTATACAGCCCCACATCATCAAAGAACCTCCTCTAAACTTCATTGTACCTTCCACCAGCCTATCACTTAGCCCTTCCCCTGCCTTTTTCCACACCCACTTTTGCCCATCTGATCCTAGGCAATTGATTTTGGTCTCATCAGACCATACTACCCTCTTTTAGTTCTCCAGAGTCCAATCTTTATGAGCATAAGCAAAGTCTAGATGAGCCTTACAATGCTTGGCTGAAAGAAGAGGCCATTTGGACTTGACCACAGCTTTCATACCTGTTTTCCTCAACTGTCTATGCATTGTGGAGGTAGAGAGAGGCTGGTTGTCTATATTGGTGAGTGCCTTGGTCACCTAAACAGCATTCTCTGCCTTTTCAGAGGAGATGTGACAAATTGGTATGCTGGATATTGGCAGAGGAAAGCTTGGATGGACAATCTTCAGTAGCTTTTTAGAGCTCAGAACACTCTTTGGAGCGTAATTTGGATATGGTAGACACATTAAGACCAGTAGTGGATGCAATAGACACTTGATTTCAATGTAATATGCAAAGGGTGCAAAACTGTTGCAAAGATATTAATGTTTTGAAATGGCTGTATCTTTGCAGTATGTAAGCGAAATCACATGACCCTGGGGACAGAGTTGTGTCTGTACTTTATTTGTTCCCACCAAAGCAAAGTGAAATTCCCACGAGTAATTGCAGAGTGCTTCATACCCTGGTTTGAGGTTAGGCATTGCAATGGTTTTGCACCTCACTGTATATATCAAGGCCAAGAAGAAACAACCAATCAGATGGAAGCAAATGGAAATGGAGAGAATGATTAGTCAGCAGAGTCAAAGATAGAGATAAAAAGGAATGATGCAATGGCATTGGTGAATAAGTAAGTAAGAATAAGTAAACAAGATGGGAATACTTAACAGAGCCCTAATGGCCAAGTATGAGTCCAAGGAAAGAGGTCAGCATAGAACAAGTACAGGTGTTAGTGTTATGTTTCTTTTCTTCTTTGTACTTCTTTTCTTCTGATGAGAACCAACCTCACTAACATCTGTACCTGCTCTATGCTCACCTTTCTCTCTTGGACTCATACTTGGCTATTTGGGCCCCATCAAGTATTCCTCACCTTGCTTACTCATTATTGCTTATTCTATTACTAATGCCATTGCATCATTTCCATAACTCCTATTGTTAACTCTGCCGACCAATCGTTCTCTCCATTTCCATTCTATTCCAGCCAATTAGTCATCTCTCTTGGCCTTTGTATATAAACCCCTAGATACACGCATGTATTTCCCCACACTAGTCTTACCTGAACTTCTACCTGAGTTCCTGGCTCCAATACATTGCTTTTTCTCTCCTTCATCTTGACGACTACTGCCATTGAACTCCAAGCCTTACCTTTATGGTAGTGGCCCATTGTCTTGGTTGGAAAACCTCCAACATCTTTGCCTAAGAGAGACCCCTTCAATTTAACTCTTTGGAAGACTATTGTCTTCACCCATTAGGTTTTCGCTTGTCCCATATGAGCCAAGCATAACAAAAGACTAGCGTAACATCTGTGGCCTGCTGTCATTGCAGTTAGCAAAAATTTCCCAACCACCTTCAAACCCTAGACCTCGCTTCTGGTGGTGACAACCTGACTCCTTGCCACAAAACTCTAAATATGAAAACACTTCTTCCAGCAAAGAAGAGTTCCTTGATGAAAACCTTCCTACTTAGGAAGAACAGGATGAAACCCCCTGTCTCAGCCACCAGTTATCGGGTACTCTAGTCATCCCTTGAGTAACAACACCCCCCAGTCCCACACCTGTTCAATAAACACCTCTCTTTGCATTACCACCACCACCTAGAACCATGACCACCAAACCCATTGAACTCCACATCAGAGCCCCTGAACTCTACAATGGATCCACAGAACGAGCCACCCCCTGGCTCCAATCTATCATGTTCCACCTCGAGGTAAACAAAGAGATCTACAATACTGACAAGAAGAAAATTGCCTTTGCCCTCTTATATATGACCAAAGGGTCAGCTGCCCCTTGGGCTTCCACATTCTATAACTCCACCATCACTGGTTCTACCATCTCCATGGGAACATTCTCCACTTTCATCACCAAATTCGAGACTGCCTTTAAACACCACGACATTACCAACAATGCCATCATCTGGCTCTCTACCAAACGGATGAATCATGAGAAGTGCAAGGATAGCACCTTCTCCTACAACCCCTCTCTCACCCACTTTACTGCTGACTTCCAAAATGCCGTCTCCTAAGCCAAAATCACTGATGACAATGTCCTTATTGGCTACTACTCTACAGCCATTCCCTCTGAGCTCATGCATTGTATTATGGCTATGGACACTGTTCCCACCACCATCAGTGACTAGTATAACAAGGCAGTTCATTTCCAAACACAGAAAGACCACACTGATGAAATCACCAAGTGCAACTTGAAGCCCTCCCATTCCTACCTCTCCTTTTCTTTACCTACCACCACCATCAAAACAAGAGACCACAATGCCATGGATGTCAACACAATTTGCATCACCAAACTCACCTCCGATGAACAAAAACACTGTATCAAGAAGAAACTCACCCTCAATGAACAAAAATGCTATATTGAGAAGAAACTCTGTTTCCATTGCCGGAAACCAGGACATTCTAGTTCAAACTGTCCTCACTTCTCCAACCCCCTCAAGAAGGTCCAAGCCGTCAAAAAGAATGACGATGAAGAACTCCCCAAGCTTATGGAGGTAGATGACGATGATGAAGGAAATGTTCGTTATGTCTTCTTCATATCTTTGGATTTTTGAAACGGGAGCCTCAATTAATGCAAGACCTCCCCTGTACTTGTGCTGCTGTAACTGTACACACTACTTCTAAATCTATGGAAATCCCAGTCTAGTTCATTGTACCCTTGCACACCATGAAAACTGTTGACACCTGTGCCCTAGTTGATAGTGGCACAGAACTCTCTTGTATCGACTGGCAGTTGATTCGTAAACACAACCTCCCTACTACCAAACTCGAAAAGCAATTCCAAGCTTTCAACACCGACCATTCCTATAACAAGAACAGCATCATCTCCCACACCTGCACCCTTTTTGTTAACATAGAAGGTCTTGCTTAACAAGTAATGTTCTATGTTATGGCCTTAGAGAAGGTCAATGCCATCCTTGGACTTCCTTAGCTACTATTGTCAATCTCCAAGCCTTACCTTCGTGGTAGTGACCCATTGTCTTGGTTGGAAAACCTCCAACATCTTCATTTAAGAAAAAACCCCTTGACCTGAACTCCTGGAAAACCATCATCTTCACCCATCAGGTCTTTGCTTGTCCCCATTCAGGTCAAGTGTAACAGAGATAGATGATTTGAACAAATTTTATTGTGTGCTATCAGTGGAATTAGTGTTATGCAGTTACAGTAATAGAACTTTATACAAAAATATGTACCATTGTGTCCTTTGTTTCTGCAGGCACTACACTTACTCTTGCACTTTGAGTTGGAAATGGGATTGGGGTTAACAGAAACAAGCAGAGTTTTTGGTGAAGAGATAATGTTGACAGTACTAGAAGTTGTTGGCCTGAGTGGCATACATGCAAATAGTGGTGCAAGAGGTGCTGCATGCCTTTGGATAAGGGAAAATATTTTGTTGCCAAATTGGTCAGTATCTGGCCATATTGTCTCCTTTGTGAGGTTAGCAATGGTGTGAATTTTATGGTGATGAGTGCAGTTAACAATATACTCAACAATAGCATTGCACATGACAATAGAAGAGCCCATGTCATTAAGGCAATGCCAGCCATAAACTATTGCAGTTTTTTCCTCTCTCCATTCATCTAAGGCATCTCAAAGTGTGCAATTGTGCTTGGTTTGGTCATACTTAGGAATATGAGAGCATGAGGGAAAGGAAGTGGATTTGGATATGTTGGACGGTGTGAAATTTGTAAACTCAGTAGGATTGTGAATATCACAACAAATAAGTGCCAAGGTGGTCCAACAGCAATCATAACTCATTGGAAGGTCTGGGTTGCACTCGAGATGGTCAGTGTCTAAGGAAACTATTATTGAGTTTCGGCACAATTGAATAACGAAAGGAAATTCCCACTAGTGGTGTCATTTTTGAAACAAACATCAAAGACCTTGCATTTACACCTTAACTCTAGAAAGTTCTCAGCATTGATAAGATAATCCATTGCAGAATCAAGCTCTCATTTATGCCATTTCTCCACATGACTGATTTGCTTCCTTGTCTGTGTCACAGCCGCCATGGCATCTTTTAGCCAGTCAATTCCCTGGCTATCCCAATGTTGCAAGCTATTAAAGTTCTTCTTGCTACTTTCTTTTGGTATGTTGTCCTTTTCTTCATCTGAGCTGTTACTATTTGATTCATCTCCCTCTACATTTCCATTATCATATGATGTGCCAACATTCATGAGGCTCTCTGAGCTTCTGCTAGTGGAAGCCTCATTTAATGGATTAGGAGGTACTGCCACAGCTAACCGAACATGTTTGGATGATGGTAATAATGTGGGTCTTTTTCTGGCTTTGCATTTGCATGCTGACTCCTATTTTTCTTTTCTAGCAGCCTTTGCTCTATGTTCTTCATCAAAAAAGTCCTTTTCTAAAAAAAGGATTGCAGTCCTAGTAAGTTCTTTGTTGTGTACACCATGTTCAAAACATTGCCACAATGTAGCAAGCTTGCAGGCTGCTTGCCACTGGACAATGAGTTCAATATTGTCCATCCCCTAACACAAAAAGTAATGTCATTCTTGCTGTTGATTTTTTCTGGGTGCTTACCATTCCAAAGGATTCAGTTGTCACAAATCCACACCTCTCTCTCAAAACAAGGTAATCAAGTTCTGCTTCTTTGTATGCAGAAGACATAGTAGCATTAAACCACTTTACCAGATCCCACCTCTTTGTAGGAAGGTGGCTACACAGGTAATGTGCTACATTGATTGCATCTTGAATATTATCAAAAATATCAGGAACTTCAAAGGAAGCTTATCACCAGTCTTCCATTCAGTAGAGATCAAGAATGTGAGATTGGCATAGCTTTTCAGTGTGTATTTAATTTCCTTGACACCAATTTTAATATTTGAGTGGTTACTGCTTCAACAAATAGTTATTGTCTAGTCAGAATGCATGTGCAGAAGTTGTTGTGCATTGCAAAGGGAGTCCCTGGTAAGGGTGGCTGAGGTGATCATGATCAGAATGGTGTGTGGTAGAATATAACAAAGACATTGAAGCTTCTTATACTCTGGTTGGAAGTTGCCCCAGTCTGTAAGGCAATGAGCTTCATCAATGATGATGCTGATGATCTATAATGCAAATAGGGGATTTTTCAAATGCTTCTCAAATTCTCCAATGAGCTTTATCAGCTGCTCTGGGCTGATAATGATTGCTTAGTATTGGAAGTTTTTGGTAGCCTTTGATTCATAAGATTAGTCCATTGTTTGTCCCACTCCTTAAGTGGCATGCTTACAGTGAAGTTGGATAGTGTGGCAGTTTCCGAGCTTATTGCTATAGCTCAAATACCAGCCAGGGCCAGCAAAGTTGCATTTTGCTTTCCAAGTAAGTTTAATAGTGTCATCACTATCTGTACACTATCCTAACGGAACAGCAAAGGTAATCAAAACCCGAGGGTTTTGCTCATGCCAGTTCCAGCAGTACAGACAACATCTCAGTCCCCCTTCAAGAGTGCCTCAGCCACCTTAAGCTGCCAGAAATATGGATGTATGCCAGCAAACTTCTTTTGAGCACATTGCTGAATCTGTTGCAAGGTAGGAACATGTGGTGTGCTGCCTTCATTTGGAGAAGACAGTACCATCTAAAATAATGACATTTACAATGATCAGATACCTATACGAAATTGATTGAGTACATCTAACCCTAATGTAGGGCCACGCTACCTGTAATTTTGGTAGTCCAATGTCACCAGCGGCTGTGTGTGACATTATTTACAAATGTTATACTCCAGCTGCTGCTGAGAGTGTTGCGGAGCATCACTTCAACCATAAATAAAGTGAGCCCATTGAGGGCGATGGTGAAGACGATGTAGAGGAGTCGTCATAGAGAGCCTTTTACAATGGCATAACTGGCAAAAAGGGAAGATAGCCCTTCACTATGATGCTCAGGCAGTTCAGACGTGGGGAACCAGGTAAGAACCAAGTGAATAGACTGGGGGACTAGCTACTACAGGTCTGCATATATATATGTAAGGATATCGTTTAGGGTAGGTGTGAGAGTAGCTATAGGGCCGGTAAACTAGGAGTCCATGCGGTGGACATGAGGTATGATGTCATAGATGACATCATTGCCTAGACTATGACGTCGTCGGCCTAGACCGTTAGTCGGCCTAGACCATTAGTCAGCATATCACGTGCCAGTATCACGTGACTTCTCCTAGAGGTAAGATATAGATAAGATTGTAAATAGATAACCGGATGGTCACGTGACATTATCTGATAAGATAAGAAGAGTTAACATAAAGTGTACCGTTCGTAGTGTAGTCCAAGTGTAAAGGCAAGTGTTATAGCTCGTCCGATAACAGAGAGTGTAAGGGAATTAAAGCTGATGGTCTTCGAAATTGTAACATAGCCACTTGGACTTATCTGTCATTACTGAAATTGATTAAGTACTAGCATATTGCCCTCACACTCGGAGCAGTGGGTGGGTAGGAGCCTGGACTCTACTAGGCAGGGAACTTTTGCTGATGTAAGTTCTTAGAGTTTATTCAATTTTTTTTTTTTTTTTTTGGACAAGTGATATTATTGTGTAGCAACTGACAAGTCTAGTTCTACACAATACACTATGGTGAAAAGTCGTACTAATCAATCCAGTCCAAAGAAAAATGCCCTTACACATGCCCCAGTATGATGGAGGATGTGGGACTTTGTGTACTGTCTGGTGTCCCCAGTGCTAGTCAGGGGGTCTAGGTGGGCTGATACCCACTAAAACCTCAAGTTCTGTTATCTAGTTGAAAGGTAGTTCAGGGTTAGCATGTACAAGTAGGTGCTAGGTGTGGTTTACTTTGAAGATTAGTTTGGGTTCTCATTTGGCTTTTGTCAGTCGGTGATCAATGTTCAGATGTGTGTTTAGTTTATTGTACCAGTGGTGGCATATGGAGTGTGTGGTGTGGTTGATGTCTTGGATGATGTGTTCACAGCAGAGGGTCCAGATTAGGTGGGCAGATTTGAATATTATAATTCATAATAGTGAGGTGTTTGTTTGGCAGTGGGGGGTTTAATTGAGCCACAGCCTAGTATTAAACAAAGTGATTGTTTAGGCCAGGGGTCATGGGTTTGTGGCCAGTCTTCTTTCACTAGTGACCATATGATATGTTGTTTCCTGCCGAAGCAATCTATTAGTATATGTTTGAGGGTTTTGAAGGAAGTTTCATATTGGGTGCATTTCACCTAGTGTTCCAGAGTGGGAATGTTAGACCAGAAGGGGCCCACTTGGAGGGCTCCATTCATAGCTTTGTAGAGGAAGGACTGGATGAATTATTGTATATCTATGTTTTGTAGGTTGAACCAAATGGAGTGGTCAGTTTCAAGAGAGCCAGTGAGATCATGGACTGCATGTTATGTAATATCCAAATTAGTTAGTGCAGTGCAGCAGAGGAGGTGTGCATATATGTACATTGATGATCAGTTTATATGCCATGGATTGGGAAGTTCTGAGTAGTTTCGTGCCATTAATCTGAAAGTTGAGAGGGATGTCAATGTGGAGGTCGTCAGGTGTGGGTTTGTTGGAGCCTTGTTGTGCTAGGTCATCTGTAGTGTCATTACCTTGGATGTTTGTGTGGCCTTTTATCTATTGGAAGGTAGTTGGTGTAACATGGGAGTGGAGGAGGTAGGTGGCATTTTGGAACCAGGTGGCATTTCGTATTCCAATCTGTTATGCAGAGCTTATTTGAATAAATGAGGTGTGAGGGCGAGTTCAGACAATAAGATGATGAGAAACAATAGGATGATTAGATTATCTGTCCCCTATACTACTGCTTGTAATACACTCTACTACTGAATTGATTTACAATCCTATAGAGTCTTGTCATAAGCTGAGACTTTGGATTGTATTTGGCATACTCAGCCATGTATGGCTTGTATATTAGATAATGTTAGCTAAGCTCATACAACACTTGTTACGTTTTCTTTGTACACTTTATTCTTTTCCTTGTTGGATGAGGACCGACCTCACTAAAACATGTACTCGTCCTCGTCTATGCTAACCTTCTTCCTCGGACTAGTACTTGGCCGTTCAAGCCCCGTCAAGTACCTCTCACATGATCTTATCTTTTGACTCATTCTTGCTTATGCTTTAGATACGATGCCATCGTATCTCTTATCTTCTTATCTCTTTATCTCCACTGACTAATTGTTCTCTCCATTTCCATTCGCTTCCATCCAATTAGTCATCTTCACCTTGGCTTGTGTATATAAACCCGTCAAATACTGCCTTGTATTCCCCACGCTAGTCTTACTCAATTTTATCTGAGTCCTAGCCTCACTCTGCACTGATCCAAGTGTCCCCTGGATCTCTCTAAGTCTCCATCGTACTTCTGAGTTGACGCTCTTCGTTTTACCTATCGACTATTGCCAATAGCCTCCAACCCTTACCAACAGGTAGTGGACCGTCATCTTGTCAAGAAACCCTTGACCCTTATCTCCAGGAAAGCCTCCTAGGAGAAACCTCTGCGTCTGGAGCCTTCAACCTCCATCCTTGAGTCTTCACTCGTCCCTACCCGGGCTAAGCGTAACAACACTCTCCCTCAAGTGGCACTGAGGCTGAGATATCGGATGTGTTGCTGATGCTGGACATAAGGTAGGGCTTTAGTTAAGATATCTGCCCACATTATGTTTGTGAGATAGTATTCCAGTCTAGTAACATTTTCTTAGATTTTGTGCCTAAGAAAATGATTACTAATATTGAAATGTATGGATCTCCAATGGTCTTGCAAATTGGTCAAAATCAAGATGGCCAACTGATTATCATGGTCAGTTCGCATTGTGCACATCCAACCTCTAAAAATAAATTGCATAGCCATACCATTTGTCAAGTAGCATTGGCCATACACATATATTCAGCCTCAGCAGTAGAAAGGGCAACTGTACTGTGTTGTTTGTGGGAACTCCAAGTGATCGCACCTTGGTTGAGCACAAATACATGACTACTGATTGATAAGTGATCACTATCTCTCACAAAACTAGCATTTGCATATCCATATACACAATTTGTATTGATAGCCCCTCATTTATATGTTATTCCCAGATCTTTTGTCCCCTTTAGATACCTGAGTATGTGTTTCACTGCAGTCTAATAAGTCATACTAGGGTTCGCATTAAATGAGCATAATGTATTTGTGGCATATGCTATATCAGGATGTGTGCCAATTGTGGCATACATAAGTGATCCTGTTAGTGACACATAATGTCCATTTATGGTAGGTGGTGGCGTGGTGGACTCTAGTGGCTCAAGCTTGACATTTGGGTCAAGTGGGGTAGTAACAGGATTGGCATTTTGTAGATCAAATTATTCAAGCATAGCTTCTATGTACTTTGTTTGTTTGATAGTAAGGGCCCTGTTATAGTTCAGGACCTTACGCTGCGTATTTTCACTTTTCTTCATCTTATCGGACTTAGTTGTTTTCACTTTCGTAGTCACATGACTTACCCCTTTAGGATCACGTGACATTCTGCTCTTCTTTGTCACGTGACCTCACACGTGACTCGAGTCTAGACCAAGTCCAGACTCTCGCCCTATCTATGATGTCACACCT